>BQNB010004385.1:68988-108185 GCA_026074375.1 Tanacetum coccineum | reverse complement strand
ATTTATACACGTTTTTATATACACATTTTTATACAAATATTTTTATACAAGCATTTTTATACACACGTTTCTATACACACATTTTTATACACACGTTTTTTATACACACATTTTTATACACATATTTTTACACATGTTTTTATACACATATTTTATACACATTTTTATACATGTTTTTATACACACATTTTATACACGTTTTTATACACACATTTTTATACACATATTTTATACATACATTTTTTTACACGCATTTTTATACACATACTTTTATACACATTTTTATACATATTTTTATACACATATTTTTACACACGTTTTTATACACAAAATTTTATACACATATTTTTATACACGTTATTATACACATTTTTATACACGTTATTATACACATTTTTATACACATTATATATATATATATAGGGTGAGGTTCTTTTCAGAACCAAACGAATGTACAGAACTGCGAGAACCAGCATCAACCAATCAGAATTTTTTTAATATTTATCTTTTTACTTTAATTCAAAAGGGTATACAAGTAAAATTACATTATTATTATTATTTTGAATTTTTTAATAAAAAAACGTTTTTTAGTCACTAAATTTTCAGAATTTTTTTAAAATAATTTTTTAAGCATGTATAGTTTTAAAAAGTTAAAGTGCATATGTGTTTTTTCAGATAATGTAATTTTATATATGTTTATAGAATTCCTTTATGTTTTTAATGTTCAATTACTTAAACCTATAATGTCTTTTAGTCACAAATATTTAAGTGCATGAAATAGCAAACATATATACTTTACATGTACTATATACATTTCAAACAAAAACATTACACACAAAATTTAAAATCGTGTTATATACAATTCAAATAAAAAATTCAAAAAGTAAATAATAAATGAAAGTTTAGATGTGTCTACTAATATTTAACATAACCAAAATGGCGTTGCCGTATATGCATATGTATTTTTCCTCATTAGAGATTCTCGATTTCTTTGTATGTATATATGCATTTGAGTTCATCCATATGTCCTTGTATATACGCACTCAAGTTGGTTTATGTGCAATTGTATCTACCGCATGCACTTGTGTCTTTACTCTTTACATCTTTATCATAACTATCTTCTTGCTAGATAGTATGTAAAAAACACATGTGCAGTCGCCATATTCCTCATCATACTCATACTTATACCTGTAACAATTTCAAACTATAAACAAATTATTTAATCATAACAACTAACAAAACACTTATGCACAATCTTTTCTTATGTCAAATGATGCAAACAAATTTAGTAATAAATTTAGTAAAGTAGTGTTACATGTATGCATAATCTAACCGCATTCGTATCCATTAGTATGTTGTGGGGCTCTTTGCTTTTTTGAAATTTTGAGAAATGCAGTTCACGTGTTGACTAAAATAAAGCATTATTAATCAATAGAGTTGACTAAAAAAATATATCATTAAGCCATAGCACCTAAATTGTAAAGTGCTATTAATAAGGCATTAAAATTACGTGGTGTGCACTTATGTTTATACATCGAGGATCAATTCAAGTACATCAACACTCGTATATAAAGCTTTTAAGGTAGCTCATTCAGATCACAAATTAAGCCAACCCAAATCACAAAGAATAAAGTTGAGCCGCAAAAAAAAGCCTAACACAACCATCGTAGAACTCGACAAATAAGTTTAAAATTACCATTTCAAACCATGTATAAACTTACCAATACATGTGCATCGCATCTTTATAAGCCATATAAAGTTATAAACAATGACTGTGTCCTCACAACAAGTACTTCCATAACAACTAAATTTGTAACAACAAAAAACGAAATAACATACCCTATAATCACATTTATTTTATTAATAAAACTAGACTCGAAAATTTATGATCTGAGTCGTTCTCAGCTCAAGACTCGTCAACACATAAGGCGTGTACTTCATGAAAAACATTGATAATTAATATATATCTATCAAACATCATGAACAAAATAATAGCTAACTATAAATCAACATACGGGTAATGTATTAAAACTAATAAGAAAAAATTGCATTTAAAGTAATAAACACTTTTGTGCAATTAGTTTTAACAAATAATCAAATTACATAATGCATGAGCTTTTTTTATAAACCAATCCTTATCATTCACAAGTCTATACTAAATCAACTGAAACCCATCAATTTATATGAATTAGAAGGCAAAATTAAAAGAAATCCACATAACAATTACATAGTATCTTTTTAAAATCTAAAAACACATTAAAAAATTAATCAAATAACATCAGTTCACTCAATTTGTTATTATGTTCTGAAAAATTAGAAAGGATGTACCAATAGTCCAAGGCCATCTAGAAGTGTGTAAAAAAATTTGTTTGCGCTTAACTAGTTCATAAATCAAGAATATGGCATATTTATTTTTATTTCCTAACAAATAGACATACAACAATTCAAACATGTATCCGAATTCCCTTGTGTTCATTTTTTCTATATGTTCAATTAAAACTTAACAAACAAACATCAGTAAACCCGTTCGTGAATAGCCACATAAACAAACACAGAAGCCAAAGAAAAGTTTTAACAACCAAAAGAAATATGCAATATTATTTTCATCTGCGGTTTCGGTTACGTTTTTAACAAACACATAAGCCATTATAAAGTTTTAACAGTTAACGAATATATACATGTGCACCTATGTTTGTGAGCAGATCTATACACCCAATCGACATATAAGACTCGAACATACGATGCCAAAAATTCATTTACTGGTACAACAAGTAGATCGCTTTCCCCGATGAGAATATCATGTTAATCTCGGTGTTAACACCTAAACATGTGAGAAGATCTGTAATCTTCTTTGCTTGTGTAGATATATGCTTTTTTGTGGCGGTTGACAGATCTTGTTGTTATGGTTGCCGATGGTGGCGTCTGTAAAAAAAACATTTGAGAAGATATTGTTTTGTTGCTATGGTGGCGTCTCGGAGATATAGATTTGTGTTTCTTTTATGAGAGAGACATATATCTGGTTTTTTTCTAATATGGTTTGACCTAAAGTTGTGGAGTACAGTTATCAAAAAGTTTAATGTGAAATCCCATCACTGCCCCTTTGCCATTTATGAAAAGTTACATGATCTTTTAATTAATTACAGTTTTGCCACCAACACTTATAACCATTGATTAAAAAATGAAAGGATTAGATTGGTTCTCGCAGTTCTGTACATTCGTTTGGTTCTGAAAATAACCTCACACTATATATATATATATATATATATATATATATATATAAATATATAACATATATATATATATATAACATATATATATGTTATATATATATATATATATATTGAGATTTTTAATACAGAACCACTTTTTTGTACAGAACATACAGAACCAAATTATAACCATTAGATCAATAAATCAATGATGAGATGACTTGTGCCATTTTTGTAACTAATAAAAAGACTAAGGTGTTACTTGTAAAGCTGAAAGGGCAAATAAGGTCTTTTATATTTATCCCTAAAAAATTGGTAGAAACCTAAAAACCCACAAAAAAAACTACGACCTCTCATTTTTTGTAAGAGAAAACTGATCTAGATCTAACCCTCTCTCTCCCTCACTTGACCCCAGAAACACCCATCAGATCCATATTTACTGTAGAATACTAGTAATCTTATGATCAAAACCAATAACAAGAGTGAGATGTGGGTTGAGATGTTAGAGATAGAATGGATGGAAAATGTATGAATTGTATAAAATGGAATATGGAAAAATGGAACAACCAACAACCAACCCCTCTCCAATGCTAGGAGAGGGATTATATAGTACATGGAGGCCGGTCATGGGCTATGATGGGCTTCCCATGGGCCTTGGGCCGGACTAGATTACTAATCTAATCATTACACTAACTACGAGCTAAGACCTGTTACAACTTGAAAGTGACCGACACATTTTGTGTTTCCAACACCTATTGTTCCTATTGCGAGGGGGAATGGGTTCAACATCAATTGCATACATACCAGGAGCAAGAACTTTGGTTTTACAGATTCCATAGTGACGCATTTTAGATTCTCATTTACTTTGGCCTTTAAATTCTCATTTTTAGTTACTAAGGCAGTTGTTTGTTCTATATGTTTATCATACGTGATTTTAATAGAATCATACAATTCCTTGTAATGCTGCTTAATTTTGGCATTTTCAGTCTTATAAAGCTCATTTTGTTCTTGAAGAATGGTGACCTTGTCAGTCAATTAAGTGAACTGAAAATCTAGAGCTCTGAAATCGAGAGTACAGTCTGCATCACTACGGGTCTCCTTCAATTGAGAGATTTGCAATCTTAATTTTTTAATTGCGTTGTATTTTCCTTGAAGGGAAGCTTTCATTTTTCTGATTTCAAAAACTGAGTCAAAATCAGGAGCATCCCTAGCAGGTAGAGAACGTTTGTTTCCAAAACTTTCTTTAAGGTGTTGATACTTTAACTGTAAATTTAAGTGATTCACCTCAAGGTGAGAATTTTTTTTATCATTTCATCATGATCATCCTTTTGAATCTTATCTTTTAATTTTGAAAGCTCCGCTTTAAGTTCCAGACAACATGCTTAAACAACAGTGTGGGCATCATGCATTTTAGTGAATCTAGAAATAGTTAGCTCAGAATTCATTGCAGTATAAAACACATCTTTGGACAAGCATTCAACAATTAGGTTCTCATTTTCAAATAAGAAGATTTTTCCGCTCAATTTCATCACACTTCTTATCTATAGCATGTTTGTCCACCTCAGCCTCTATTTGTTCAAAAATTTCTTTCATTTCCTTAATTTCTTTAACGAGAGCTGTTTGAATACCCTCAAAATGTTCTTTGATTATTTTGAAGAATGGAATTACCTCAGTGAGATAACATGTCTTTGTTTGTTCAAAACCTCTTTCCCCTTTAGTGATTCCCATAGATGTGATTCTCTTTTTACATGTTTTATCAAATTCTGAAAAGAGTTGTACTAGAGAATAAATATTTACTTGTACTTGACTTTTTGTTATGAGGACTTTAGGGACCAGCTTTATAGGTGTATTGGGATGATACACCGTCAGAGCTTTATTTGGGTTAGCAGATTTGGCCTTTGCATTAAGAGCTTTGGCCTGTATTTTGATAAGATCATCAGACCAAAATATCTGCTCAGAGGTCAATTGTTTTTGAGGTGTGGAAGTCGCTAAATAATTCTCTTTCGAGTAATTATGTGGTGCCATCTTAACCTTCTTTTTCACACACTCTAGGTCATTCATTTTTTCTAGCATTTGTTTCTTAGTGGTCTTAACTATCTCAAGGGTGTCCTCTGAGTCATGAACTAAGGCACGATCATGGTTAGGCTTGACAATCTCATGACCATTATATAGAGCAGGTTGAACTTGCTTTGCTTTGGACATATCAAGGGATTTTTGTAGCCTATTGCTACCCTGTTGATTTCGTCATAAAAGGACTTAGTTTACACACATGTGAAACTGTTTGAAAGACATGCTCTTGTTTGATAATCTATCCTCTACCTTTTCTTTTAAAGGCTTTCAGTCTAAATAATTTCTTTCAAGGTATTTGTTTTCTTTCTGTTGAAAATCCGTTTTCAAAGACACAACTTCTTCTACATTGGAATTGTTATTGTTAATGGTAGAAATTAAGTTGATTTTTGCTCAGATTGAAGTTCTTTTCCCCCCTCCCCTTTTTTTCAATTTTTCTTCCTTAATATTACGGTCAGTGATAATGATTCTTAATTGTTCCTCAATCTTTTGTTCTCTTTCATTTAATTCAAACTTGGTCTGTCGTTCATACAGTTCAACTTGTTCCTTATATCTCGCAAGTTCAGTGGTCAATGACGCATTAACTACCCTATTCTCGTTATTCACAGAAAAACACATTGGGCAGCATGTTCGTGCATTTCATTGAGAATCATCATATATGCATCATTCGGTACCAAGAATACATTACTTTGTACAACTAGCAGTGCGTTGTCCTTTACATACTGATCATACAGAATCATATTACTATCACTCGTATAATCAGCATGTGAGTTAACAACGTAGTTTGTTTATACATCGTCATGAATCTCGTGTACTTCATGATGCTCGCAGATAGCATCTTGATAGTTATCATGATTATGTACCTCAGATAGAATGTTCGAATCATGTGACAGTCCGGCTTCATTATATACTAGTTCTGCGGAGGATAGATTTACCATTAACATGGTTTATGCAGTTGGATCCTCATCAACATCAGAGTCAAACGCATCACATTCATTAGCTTGAAAGATATTTTCCACATTGAGTGCCAAGTCCTGAACCGGTGGCTCATCCACATTGTCATCAACAGCGTTGTCTTGATCACCTGTAAGAAACATCAACTGCTCTTCATCTAAAACCATACCATTTTCCTGAGCTTGCATCAACAGCATCTTGTCTTTGAAGTATTCTGAATTCTGTGGTCGTTTGGGTTGAGTATAGTTTCGTGCTATGTGTCCTATTCTATTGCAGTTGTAGCACTTAATCTGCTAAGGATAGATTTCCCATGAACATGGTCTATGTAGTTGGATCCTCATCAACATCAGAGTCAAACACATCACATTCATCAGCTTGAAAGATATTGTCTACATTGAGTGCGAAGTCTTGAACCGGTAGCTCATCCACATCATCATTAACAGGGTTGTCTTGACCACCTGTAAGAAACAACAACTGCTCTTCATCTAAAACCACACTATTTTCCTAAGCTTGCATCAGCAGCATCTTGTATTTGAATTATTCTGAATTCTGTAGTCATTTGGGTTGAGTATAGTTTCGTACTATGTGTCCTATTCCATTGCAGTTATAACACTTAATTTGTCTTGCCTGACCAGGATTTGCATTCCCAACTCTGTTCTGGACCCCTCTATTACCAGTTGCACCTGCCCCCTTGCATTGTTCTCCTGACCTCTTTTCTAGTCGTCCGTGAACATTCTGAACAACAACCCTATCGTCTTGAACTGTGGCTTGATTCCTTGTGTTAGATGAAGTTCTGAGTTGATTGTTAGTTTAAGGAAGGTATGTTTTGTATGATTGGGTGAGTAGGGCAAGAGTGTTGGTTAAGTTTTCAATCAACTTGTCAGTTAGAGAGAGTCTTGAGTCAAGCTGAATATTGTCAGCAAAGTGTGGTTGAACATGTGTGGATGGTGGAGTTGTAGATGATTATGAATAGTACTACTAATGTGAAACATTTGACATCAAGGTGAGAGGATCAATAGTGTGTTGAGTGAATTGATTCAACATCATTTTGTTCTCATTGACATGTGCCTCGTGTTGCTTTAGATAAGCATACAGCTAATCATAGTTGGAATCCCTTAAACCTCTGTTTAGTTTCACTGCTGTTACGAATCTACCCCATTCAGACAACATGTTATTAACAAACATTAAATTCAATTGCATTATGGACATGGTCATCTTGATGTTCCGCATGTCGTTATGAGCTTGGCAAACCAGACATAGTAGTTGTGAGTCCCTTGTTGAATAGATCTCTGCAGCCTATTAAGGATGATAGCCAAGATGTATAAATACAATTGACTATGTAGAAACACTGATTATGAATACTATGTGTTAATCGCGATTTCTTAACACAAGTACTAAGAAAAACAATGAAGAACTAAATAATAATTTCTATTAATCTGCTTTTGAATGGTTACAGATTACTAACTATGAGATATGATTTTTTGCTATAATATTGCGAGTTCATATCTCTAACTATGCCAAAGATCCTTTTATAGACCAAGGATAAACCCTAACAGGGCTTACAAAACGCTCCATATCTTTTCCTAAAATCTCATACTTATCTCTTAAAACAGGTACATCTATTTTCTACTATCGGTACTAACTAACCTGATCAGTACATAACACTTTGTATGTCAGTACTAACTTATAACTATCAGTACTAACTATTTGTACAAGTCGGTTACTAGTTAGAAAACGTAATTCCCAACAATCCTCCTACATCATGTGCAGGGGACATACTCATAGGACCACACCCAAACCGCTCCTAGGACCCCCCCCCCCCCCCCTTTTTCCGTCCTAAGGTGGCAATAAGAATCCTTTTATCACATGTTGTAGTGTCTTTTAGAATAAGCACTTCGTGTGCTGTTTAGCTTTTTCTCTCTTAGTAAGTTTACTTTTTAAGTATTGTTTATAATGTTTCCGGTATATCGTTGTTACCTAAGCTTAATTTTCATAATTTTTCGTTTTCTTAGTGATTTTAATTTAAGTTTTACTATTTTTCGTGAATTTATTTTCATTAAAAAACTTTAAAAAACATATAGAAAAAAAAGAAAAGAACAAAAATAAAATTCTTTTTGATAAAATTTTCTTAAAATTTGAAGGCTTAAGATTAGATTTGCTTTCGTAGGGTTAAAATTTAAGAATTCACTTTTTAAAAGACCGAATTTTGATCCCGTCTCAGTTTCGTTGTTTTTAAACTTAAAGCACCCGGTTTAGAATTTCCTTAGCTTTTTTCTTACAAATTAGTAATTAGGATTAGGAAAAGTTTAAAATAATCATCTTAGGTTGAATTTTAGATAATTTGGGTTTTAATCGTCACGTTACTTTAAATTTCGTTATTATTTTTGTGCTTAATTGTTTTCCTTTGAATGTTTTATGTGTTTTAATTGTAGAAATAGAAAACCAATTCAAAAATCTTTGAAACCATTCAAAACGCGCGATCACGGATTTAACCGATTCTCAATTCACGCTTCGTCGAGGGAAAACGACCCGGGAGGTTTTTGAGACAACTTTGGTTAAAAGTTTGTTTCTCGAACCCGACGGAAAATACTTACTATACTATAATTGACCTATCCTTATACTATATATTTACGTATAGCGTATTCGGAGACGGATCAAATTTTTGGCGCCGCTGCCGGGGAAGTGTGTAACGAATTTCGCGTTTCGTTCGAAGATTAGTGTTTTGAAGAACCTTCCTCGTGAAGTTATTTTCCGTTTGTGAATATTTTTAAATATAAAAAAATACAAAAATATTTTACACTTCTATTTTCTTTTATTTTAATATTAAAAATAACCATTTGTTAATCGTTGTTACGGCTCACCTTTAGATTACGTGCTATAAGGGAAGTTTAAGGCGGGTTTGATCAACATCACCCAAAAGGAGAAGGGTTATTCTAAATAGCGCCTCGCGCTTACCAACTCCTCCGCTTTCTTGTACGTATTTTTAGAGAGCTACCGTGCACGTTTGATTTTCGGTTACCAAAAATATTTTTTCTTTCTTATTTTAATTTCTTTTCTCATATATTATTTAAAAAAAATCTAAAAATATTCTTCTTTATCCTCTTATTCGTTTAATTCTTATCTTCTTTATCCTCTTATCCGTTTAATTCTTTGACATGTCTTCGTATAACCATTTTGGTTGCTCGTATTGTGGAGGTCCGTTTAATGGTGGAAACTGTCCGGGCTGTAGCAGTATAGGATCCCCAAATCCTTATTCTTATAATGACACACCTACCTTCTTCAACCAACCTCCACAGCCCCAGACAAACTCTTGTGATTTTTGTGGTAACGATCATTACTACGGTTCCGATTGTACATCACGAGTCCCGCTTGTCTATGAGCCGGAACCGTGTAACAATCAAAACTGTAGTGATAATTATTATCCACAAGATTCACGGAGTTTACCACAACAACTTCTTTGCTGTGAGAACTACAGGGGTCCTCATGACTTCCCTTAGAGCACGTAATCTAAATACCGTAACAACGATTAACAAATGTTATTTTTTAAAGAGTAAAATAAAAGAAAATAGAATAGTAAAATAGTTTGGTATTGTTTTTTATATTTAATAAATATTCACAAACGAAAATAACTTCACGAGGAAGGTTCGTCAAACTCTAATCTTCCAACAAAACTGAAAAATTCGTTAGCCCACTTCCCCGGCAGCAGACGCAAAAATTCGATTCACGTCTCCGAATCCGCTATATCGTAAATATAGAGTATAAGGAAAGGTCAAATAATAGTATAATACTATATTTCCGCGGGTTCAAGATAAACGCGTTTAACCAAACGTTATATCCATAACCTCCCCGTCGTTTCCCTCGACGAAACCTGAATTAGAAAATCGTAAATTCATATCGCGCGTTTGAATGGTTTCAAACTTTTGAATTGATTATCTTATGTTCTAAAAAGCACATAGAGCATATAAATAAAAATTAACGACTAAGCAATAAAACAATTAACATAAAACATAACGGAAAATTAGAGAAATGGACAATTAAACCTAAATTATCTTAAAGTTAAACCTAAGATAGTAGTTTTAATCTTGTCCTAACCTATTTACTTAAATTTGTAGAAAAAGGGGTCTTGAGAGGGGAGGGGATGGTCCTATAACAGGGCTTTAAGTGTAAAAAATTAAAGAAAACAAGAACGGGGATCAAATCCCGTTCTTTAAAAAGCGAATTTCTTAAATTTTAACCCTACGAAATCAAATCTAAATCCTAAGCCTTCTAAATATTAAAAGAAAATTTATAAAAAGAATTTTATTTTTTTTGTTCATTTTTCTATTTTTTATGATTTTTTAAAGTTTTTAATGAAAATAATGCACGAAAAATAATAAAACTTAAATTAAAAATATAATAAAAATACTAAAAATAGCTTAGGTAACAAAGAATACAGGAAAATTATAAAAACCTAAAAAGCTAAACTTAATAAGCCGGGAAAAAGCTAAACAACACACGAAGTGCTTATTCTAAAAGAAACTCAAAAAGGTGATAAAAGGATTGTTATTGCACCTTAGGACGTAAAAGTCCCAAGGGCGCAGTGGTGTGAGTGTGTTGTGTTGAGGTGTATTAAAAGGTTGAGGAGGGTAGAGGTCCAGGGTTCGAGCCTTGCTCACCCTGGATTTCCCCTCTTCCCTTTTTTTTATTTTTGCAAAAACTTTTAAAAACAAAGTTATAAAACAGCTATTAATAAGCAAAACTTACAAAAGAAACTTTTTATAAAAACCACTAAATAAGCTGGAAAACAGCTTATTAACTTTGACAGAAAACTCTTAGAGACTTTTGGCTTTTTAACAAAATTGCTTAAGCTAGAAAACTAAGAATAAGCTGAAAACAGAACCTAATAAGCTACCATTTCCCTAAAACTAACCTAATAAGCTAGTGTAAGCAAGAAATAAGCAAAAGGAACAAGCAATAAGCTAAGAAACTTGAAAAGCATTTTTTTGCATAAGAATGTGTTTAAAACAGACAAATAGCCAACTTAGAGCTTAATTTTAAGCAACCAAACAGAACCTTATGGCAATAAGCCCTATACCTTCTTAAAACTCATCTTAAAAGCTACTTAAAACAACAATTGAAAAACAGTTTGAAAACTAAATAAGCTAAGAAAAAGTTGAATGAAAAAGGCAGGTTGACTCAGTATATGCTGAGTACTTTTTTTATTTGAAAAGGACAAAGTGCTAATTACAAGCTTAAAAACAGATGATCAAATAAGCTATTTAATGCAAACAAAGCTTAAACAGATCAAATATACCCTACAAACTACTTATGCTCTTAAATTCAAAACCTACTAACTACTTTTACCCTCTGATAATTGAGCTTGAAAAAGCTACTAGGCTAAATTCCCCTACTGATGCAGTGTGCACTAGAAATGACCAAATCTCAAATTTAACTAATGCAGACCTACAAACTAGATTTCTACACTTATAAAACAACAAACTAAGAGCAAAGAGAACAAAACCAACAGATAAAAGAGACTTGAGCTTAAATTGCTAATCTAACTGAACTTATTCTAACAGATGCTAGTAACTAATAACTAACTTGTTTAAAAACAGATTTAAACCTACAAATTCCTTAAATTCCTTCTTCATAAACCTCAAAATGAAGTTTTAAATCAATTTTAAGGGACAAGAGGCTCTTAGCAGTACTAACTTTAGTTAGTACTGCTTTGACCCAAACACCCCTTTAAGTGACTTAAGCTCATTTTCAGCTTATGATTTTGAAATTTAAGGCACAAATTCTTAGTACCAGATACTAGAAAGCTAAAAACAGACTTAATGAACAATTATCAATAAGCAAATAAGCAGAATTAATAAGCTAGCTAACTATGCTAATTTTTTTGGATTTTTAAGCAGTTTAATATCAAAAACATGTAAAGAGGTCTAAACTAAGATTTGAACAAAACAAGCAATTAACAACTGAAATAAGCAACAAAGAGGATGATACTAAAACAGAATAAACAAACAGATTAATAAGCAAAAGAAGAATAATAAGCAGTTTTCATTTGAAAAGAAAGGGAAAAATACCTCAACTCCTTGCTCAAAACAGGAGTAGTAAAATCCTATTAAGCATCTAACCTACCCAGCTTATTAATAAGCACTACTGAATTCCCATAAGCTCTTCCATATTTAGCTTATCATCCAAATTGAGCTTAAAATCCAAAATCCTTAACCAATAACTTTTGAAATTTGAATAACCAAACTCAAACAAGCTTAGAAAAGCTTATTTGAGCTAATGAACATTTGAGAGAGCAATGTAGCTTAATGGCTTAACAGCTTATTAGTAACTTATTGAAATCAATTTTGCATATATGAAAAAGAAAAGATTAAGCACAAACAGAATTTTATTAAATGAAAAAGGAGATTACATTGCTTGAAAAGGAAATTACATAAAATGAATGACAATAAGCTAGAAAAATAAGCTATAAGCTAATCTACACTACTCTAAATTATCCTACTCCTAGATGCTGATGTGAGTGAGGGTGAACTCTTATTTATAGCCCTGGAGAGAATGATCTAGACCTCTGCACGCTCCTTTCAATCTTGACCATCAATATCTTCTAATCATTGGATGATGGATTGTGACCGTTGGATGGGAATATAGCACACGGATTGCCAAGCTGGCAATCCCACTTCTTTGGAGGCCTGTGCTTCTTTTACATTGTTTTTAGTGCAATATTCCCATCTTAGTTGTGCTTCTTAGACATACGCGTGGCATCCCCTTGAGTTATATTGACCAATCAAAGCTTTTTAATGACGCATTTCATTGCCAACGTGGAGCTTGGCACTTGGAATCTCTTGTGGCCACGTCAATTGAATGGGAGATGGTTTTAACCTTTCTAATTTGAGCAGGGTAATTGTTTGGGACGAAGGTGAACAGTAACTTCACCATTCACGCCCTTTTTCTTTTCTTTTTATAACTTTGATTTGGTTTGACCCGGGTTAAAATGGAGGGTTGACTTGGGTTGTGTTTTAATATAAAAGGGAATTAGGCCGGTGAATATGGTTTTGGTTAAATAAGGACTTTAATGACCGTTATCTTTTTAATATAAAAAGACTAACAGTGTTAGTGAGTTTTGGACTTTTATTAAAAATGATTTAACAATAAGGGCTCTTTTGGTATTTTAAGGGTTTTGTCATTTTGTGGTTGACCAAAGCTTGACTGATGTTGACTTTCGTTGACCATTTGATAGAAAACTTCCGGCTCTTATACACTATATCCGCTCGTGTTCATTTTTGCCCGGTTTTAGCTCTTTTCTTGTGATATTTGCAATATCCGTACCTACACATTCACAAAAGACAAAACACACATATACAAGCATAATTTTGCACATTTTCATCTTTTTAGGGCTTGTTTTGATATAAAATGGATATGTGATTTCTCACATATCAATTTTAGGGATCGTTTTAGATAAAATGGATATGTGATTTCTCACATATCACCCCTCCACTGGCTCCGTCCCTGATTGTTCTTGAACTAAACACTTGTAAAAAAAACTGTTAGAATTAAAACAAACCAAACTTGACTTCCTTACCTTCGACATCAAAACATTGAAATTCTCAAAGAGAATCAAACATTGAGGAAAGAACTGAAAGAGCTTATAGATATCACTGAATCTTAGCTTAAAAATCCCGACAAGGTTAATCAATGTATCAGTAAATAAATTCCTAGTAAAAAAGAAAAATCTTAAGAGCTGACCAACTCTCTGAAGGATCCTCCAGTTTTGAGCAAAAAGAGTTAGTCTTTGTCAAATCTTCTACTGAAGATAGCATTGTGTCTAAACTCAATGTTGAAAGACCATGGATATTAGAAGCTGAAGGTAACAAATAACCCATTTATGACACTGGTAGAATCCTTACCTGTGAATCACAAACAAATGTCCTAATTCTATAATAATTGAGTATGATTCTATTAAGGAATCCAATTCAATTTACAACACCCACTTCTTAGAGTATGATTCTGTTAAGGAATCCAATTCAATTTACAACACCCCACTTCCTCCTCTAAAGAAGCTTCAAGGTGTTGAACCTTCTGGTCCAAGGGACATCAAATCTATTCTGAAATCTTGAACCATAAGAAAAGCTGAAGCCTCAAAATACGTCAACACTAACTTAAACTTCAGCTTGAGTTCTCTCCTGTTGCGCCAAAGACATCCATAATCAAAGCAAATTTGTTCTTAGAGCTATATTTACCCATTTTTTTTTTATTATTTTGAAGTTCAAAAGGGGTGTGTTTTTTGTATACTTGGGTTTCTGAATCGACATTGCGAGTCGACTAATCTCATGACGACTACCTCTTTGGATAGCCCGGAGTTAGCGCAGTGAACCTCCGTGGCTAATGTGGGACTAATTTTCTCCCTTGCCTAAGAGGCTAAACCTTTAGCGTTGAGTCATTTTTAAGGCTGACCAAAATGTTACTAAAGAATGTTGTTTCCTATTTTAAAAATTTACTATAATTTATTAAGTCAAATTGTATAAAACAGTATCATATTTAATGTAAAATAAAATATAAGAAATATAATTTTGTTATAAAAGTAAAATGAGTTTAATGGTAGATTTTGTAATCATCGATACACTCGTTTGGTGGTTAGCTTTATGGTGTGTTAAATAGTAGTGTAACGTTAAGTTAAAGCGGTGGCTTAGATGTCTGTTACGGCTTAAGAGGGTGTTTGTGTGTGCGTTATGCGCTACTTATGTGCTTATTTCATTTGGAAAATGAAGATAAGCTAAAATACGTGTTTGGCAACATGAAAGGGATAATCACTTAACTACGTTTTAGAAGGCCCAAAATGAAGTTTTGTAAAAGCAAATGGATTGATGCTTTTTGAAAACGCAATCTAGAGGAGCATTAAATGAATTGGGAATTTACAATAATAATCTCAAGTATATATTTTATCTCCCCAATACCATAAATATAATAATATCATATAACAATGTCTTTTTTGTCATTTCACTTGTTAACTTCTTAAATAATCTAATTTACTAAACACAAAAAAACTCTTTATCTCATTATTGTGATATAAAAAACCATAAGCAAACCCAAACACTAAGTTTTATAATTTTGTTTTGTTACAGCTGATTATCTAATTATCAGTTTTCAAAATGCATAATTTATTTTGAATAAGCTATCCTAAACACCTCCTAAGATTGATAAGAGTATACGATGGTGATGTAGTGTTTGTTTGATTACTAGTGTCAAGTGGTCTAGTATCATCTTGTATATTTATTCATCTTTGCTTTTTCCCTCTAAAATATTTGCTTTCAAAGGAAAAAACAAAAGCCCAACCGAAGTCAAGGTATATTCATGAGACCATGGATATTTTTGGATTATAAGAAAGTCATGTTAATTTAGTGGTCCCATTACACGTTTGGATATAGAAATGGTAGGCCACGTTTGATTTGTTGGAGTATAAAACATTGCT
Source organism: Tanacetum coccineum (assembly GCA_026074375.1). Classification (NCBI taxonomy): domain Eukaryota; kingdom Viridiplantae; phylum Streptophyta; class Magnoliopsida; order Asterales; family Asteraceae; genus Tanacetum; species Tanacetum coccineum. Next base: position 92,495 of record BQNB010004385.1, on the reverse strand, counting down.
TTTTTTTACGGTATTAACCCATTGAGAAATGTGTTATCCCGTAGAGACCCAGAAACACTGACATTTTTAATATGACTCAACTCATCGCGCAGGTATTATAAAGATGATGTCGATGAACACTTGTCAACACGAGATTGAAAGTTGACATTAACGAAAAAATCATACCTGCCACGTCATTCATCACGCAGGTACTGTAGCGATCTACTTTTTTTTAGCAGTGGAAACTGTGCAATTTTATATGTAATGACGTGTTGACTATATTACAAGTGTAAAAGTCATTCATTAAAATTACCCTAAAATATAAAATAATGACGTGTTGACTATATTACAAGTTAAAAAGTCTTGGTCTTGGTCTTCGTTTTTGTTTTTCTTTTTGTGTTTTTTTACCAAATTAACCCAAGACTTAGAAAAGACATAAAAGTTTAAACAATAGAAGCATACGAATTACATTTCAAATGACAAACTACTTCAAACCAAGTTTTCTCATGTCATTGTAAACTTCGTGAAGTAGAGCAGTTGAATTAAGTATGTGTTATTCCGGATGCATATACATTTCCAGTGTTGCCTCGAGTACCTTTATCTTTCCAAGCAAGTGTTTGCAGTTTGAGCACTCCTCATTTTTTGAAGGTCCTGAAGAATAGCTTTGAGGTGTTGCAGGTCCTTGAGAATAGCTTGGAGGTGTTGAAGGTCCTGGAGAATAAGTTGGAGTAGATGAAACTCCAGGAGAACTATTCAGCTGACGGACTCGTTTCTCTTTCCATAAAAAAAATTCACATCCAATAATATTGCACAGTTTTCAATGCTAAAAAAAGTAGATCGGTACAGTACCTGCGCGATGAATGACGTGGCAGGCATGATTTTTTTTCGTTAATTTCAACTTTCAATCTCGTGTTGACACGTGTTCATGTCGACATCATCTCTACAATACTTGCGCGATGAGTTGGGTCATATTGGAAATGTCACTGTTCCTGGGTCTCTGCGAGATAACATATTTCCCAATGGGTTAATTCGATAAAAAAACGCTAAAACATTTCCTACTCAGTGATGTCCTTTTCTCAGGTTCTAATTTGCCCCTATTTAATAAACCAACAATTTTTTAATTGAAGATTACTAAAAGGGATGTCACGTGAGGAGTTATTTTATGTCGTTATCTTATTTATAAAAATGGGACCATTGAATTAACAATATTTGGTCCTTGGGAGTATAAGGTGATATTATGAGTTGAACTTGTATAGGGATGATGAATTTACGGGCGCTCGTCCCTTTATGCACAAACGGGGGGGGCCTTACTTAAAACGCATAAAACGCACAACGTAGGCGAAAAACGTAAAAATCGTAAACGTAAGTGTACATGACCTATGTAACACTTTAGAATGACCGTAACACAAATAATATGAGTAGACTATTATTAGTCCGAAGCCGGAACGCATTTGATGACGTTTTTCAGCTTACGCGGACACCTTCTCGGTTTTAGGTCAAATTAAGCACGTAACAAGTAAAAGTCAAAATAATGATCGTAAATGGTCAAATATTGACATGTGAATTTGCGGAGTGTCACAATTGGTCCCCTTGAATGTGATATTAGGTTTATCAAGTTAAACTAATCACATTCTAAAACAACAAAGTGAGTTTTAAACACACACATATATATATAAAGAATGCATTGATGAAATAGAAGTTAAGGATATTTCTTGTACGGGGCTGCACTATACTTGGACCCAAAAGCCGAGGGGTTTTGATGGGATGTTTAAGAAAATTGATCGTGTTATGGGAAACAATGAATTTATCAACATGTTTATGGGTGCTCATGCTATTTTTAAACCATACCGGATTTCGGATCATGCTCCTGCTATGTTGGTTATCCCCTATGTTTACTAAACCCTCTCATAAACCTTTTCATATTCGTAATGTTTAACTACTTCTCATAGCACAATTTATAGAGGTGGTGAGTGAGGATGTGAACATGATAATCTTCAGTTTTTGGATGTTTCGTACTTGTTAAAAAGCTTAAAAAACTTAAAAGAATCACTCTCGAAAGTTCTTCATAGAGCTCGGTAATTTTCAATTGATAATGTGGTTAGGTTACGTGCTGAATGGACAAGGTTAAACGGATGTTTTAGATTTGGATCTTTTAATCTTGATCTATTGGGAGGAAGAGAGGTAGGCGTATGATTCAAGCTTATAAATCAAGCGATTGTACTGGTGGTAGCATTTTCTTCAACAAAGAGCAAAGTTTTATGGCTAACTAGAAAGGGACTCTAATTCTGCGTTTTTTCATTAAGGCGGTAAAAGGTAGGAGTTAGCAGGAATAGAATTGACTGTTGTTACTGATGTTGAAGGTATCGGTTTTGCTAATGAGGTTGTGTCTTACTTGATTTGTTACTCAATATGAGAGTTTCCTTGGATCAAGGTGGGGATTACTTAGCCTTTTGAAAAACTAACAAATCTTTTTTGATTAAGGTCCTTTCTAGTTATAGGCATGATGATATGATTCTAAATGTTTGTGATAAGAAATCTAGGATGCTTTAATTTTCAAAAGGGGAATGATTAATTCCGGGGTACGGTGGGTTTAGGCTGCTTTTTTCAAGGAGGCTTGGGACGATCGTAGGTCATGATGTGATTTATGCTGTTAAAGGGAGTTTTTTTAAGAATGGAAAGCTTCTTAAGCAGCTTAATCATAGGTCTATTGCTTCTTTATACTAAGTTCAAATTATATGAGAGGTAACGGATTTCGGCTTTTTCTTGTCTGTAAATGTCATTGTTCTGTGTATTAGCAAAATTATTGCTAATCGTATTAAAAATAGCTTGAAAGTTATTATTAGCCCTAAACATATCTGTTTTTGTTCCGGATCGTAGTATTACGTGCTAATATTCTCTTACTCACGATTAATGATAAACATCACTTGGATCGTAGGTGATACTAGGATGTGTTTTAAGGTGGATTTCAGAAAGGCTAGATAACGGCTGGACGTTGGGAATTTTTTGAAAGCCGCTCTAACGGGGTTTGGTTTCCATGAAAAGATGATTCTATGGATCATGGAATGTGTCACAACTACTTCGTTCTCCATTAGTCTTAATGGATCTTTTCATGGGCATTTTAAAGGTAGGAGGGGGCTTCGTCAAGGGGACCCCTTATCTCCTTATTTGTTTACTATCGTCATGGAAGTTCTTACGTTGATGTTGAGAAGACGTGTGAGGGATAATGAAAACTTTACTTATCACCGTTTTTGTTCGGAAATGGAGTTAATTAACTTATGTTTTGCGGACGATCTTTTTTTGTTCTCCCATGGTGATGTCCTTTCAGCTCAATGCATTATGGATGCGTTGGATGAGTTCAAGGAGGTGTCCGGGCTGATTCCTAGCCTCCCTAAAAGCACGGCGTATTTTTGCAATGTTCTTAATCATACTAAAATTTCTATTCTTCAGGTTATACCCTTTGAGGAGGGAAGACTTCCGGTAAAGTACCTTGGAGTTCCTTTTAGTCCCGTCTAGACTTATTTATCGGGATTGCAAGGAGTTGATTGTTAAAGGTCGAAGCCGTATAATGTTTGGGAAGAATAAGTCTCTATCAATTGCGGGGTCGGTTTCAAGTGGTTCAATCGGGTTATTTCTTCTCATGAAACTGTGTATTGGTCTTCGGTTTTCAATTCTTCCGACTCGGTATTTCCTTGAAATTGAGCTCCCCCTGGTGTATGATGGTGTTTTCTAGATGGAGTCAGGAATTGCCGGGAAAAGTAATTCGATGTTTGCATGGGATGGTGTTTGTTTGCCTCAAACCAGTACGAGGGTGGTTTAGGTATTCGAAAGGTTGGATTGTTTAATAAAGCCCTTATGGCAGCCTCATATTGGAGCTTTTGAATAAAAGAGTTCTTTATGTGTGACTTGGATTTCATATTCACAAATAATTAATATCGTACTTTTGGGTTTATTCCATGTCGTGGGTACATTGTATTGGGCTGGGAGGAAGGTGCTTCAGCTTCGTATATAATTCGGAAGTTTATTTGGCACAAAAAATTGGTGATGGGCAGCGAACATCGTTTGTTATGATCCATTGGTGCCACTTGAGTCCGCTTGCTGAAGTTGTTTCCTCTACTAGAGATACTATTCATTGGGCTGGATTGTTTCCGTCCTCCAAGGTTGCTGCAGTTATGGTCTATGGAAGCTTGGTTTGGCAGATTGATTTATCAAATAAGTATTCAAATTTTTGTGTATGTCTCGATCACATATCTATACGGCTGGAACTATGGATACAATTGAATGGAAGTCCTCGGTGGGGTTATCCAGCCCTTTTCTGCTAGAGTTGTATGGAATTCAATTCGTCCGCATGATAATAAGGTGGAGTGGTTTTATGTGGTCGGGTTCACGGGTTGTATCCTGTCATGCGTTTAAAACTATGGCTGGTGGTTTAAAAAGAAATTGAAGAAAAAGACTAGATTGGATAGTGGTTTGTTAAGGATTCTCTTGTCCTAATTGCAGTTATGCGAGTCTCAACCGGTGACTCCCATGATCATCTCTTTTTTGAATGTCGTTTTCTAACCAGGTTTGGTCGTCATATGAGAAGACTTTGTTGGGTTACCTCGGATGCAAGCGTCTTTGAATATATTTGTTGATTTTTGCTTTGGCACTTTTTTCTAAAAGTCGCTTCCGACTAGGTGTGTTGTTCTATGCTCGGTCCTAGAAAACCACTCTTAACTACCTTGCTACAGCTCGCTACGTTTCTATGGCATGTGTGAGAGGCAACGATCGTTTATTTAAGAAGGGTCGATTCGGATTGACCATGTGTCATTGGTAGTATTAAGTCCTGGGTTCATCTCAAGCTATTTGTCTTGCCGGTTCTAGAAGTAAACGCGGGGTTTAGATATCTTGAAAACAATGGTAATTATCTTCGGAATGCCTTCTTTCGTAATGGCTGTTTTATTTATTTATGTCTCTATTAGGTGGTTTTTTCCAATGTGGTTGTAATGGTATGATTGGATAGGGCATAGGAGGATGGCATGTCATATCTCTTCCTCTAGTTGGTTAAGCGTAGCTGAGGGTTAATGTGGTATCTTTAGGCCACATATTCCATTGTGCTTAAACGGTTTTTTGGTTAATATAATTTACCGGGGTAATTTCCCCTTTACCAAAAATATTTATATATATATATATATAAGTAAATATATATATTCATATATATATATTTAATATATATATATCCAATATAATGAACAAGTTTAAAACACATAGAAGTAATTTTTCAGCCTATAAGTTCTTATTAGTATCAAATAAAAAATCTATGATATACTTTGCATTCGAAATAGCAAAGTGGTTTAATGACAATTGGGATGATCTCCTATAACTTAAACTTGAAAAAAAGTTACAAGTTTAAGAACAAACTATTAACTAACACTTGAGCTTCAGCTCTAGTAGTTATTTCAGCTTATTTGGGAGTAAATGCTTTTGAATGTGTTTCACATTAATTGGAAGATATAACATTTACTCCTTACATCGTATTCCTTTTATAGAAGGAAATTATGGTTTACATGGGATGCCCCACGACACATGTCATGCATTAGATGGCTGGTTGAGATACCATATAATGTACGCATGCCTCAGGGTACAATGGTACAGTCCAAAACTTCCCATCTATAATAACTTACTAGAACACCATGGGTGAAAGCAACCCGTATCTTGGCGTGGCGACACTATCTAAAAAGTATTTGCAGCCATGAATGGCTCAGACACCCTTTTGTGGGTGAAAATGGCCCGTATCTTGGCGGGGAAACACGATAAAAAAGTGTTTGCAGCCATGGCGGGCTCGTAGACCCTTTTTCAAACATTCCTTCGATCATGGTAGATTGTGATCCGATCGTGGTTCGTGAGCTTTTGTTGGGCTCGCAGCCATGGCAGTCAAACCCTGATTCCAGATGTGAGCCGTATACCATCGTTTGTGATTATGTTGGTTGGTGCCGTTGTGGTGGGGCAGGGTTGGTGAGCTTGCTGCCATGGATGGCTTATTCTCATAATGGACTAAATTCCCAAAAAAGTTGGTGAAAGTGTACTTAGAAGACGTCGGTTACTAAGTGTCTAATTTTAGAGGCCGGTTAGTAAGTGTGTAATTCTAGCCACTTTAAAGTAAACAACATGATGATGATAATTTTCGGCAATTGTGTTTCTTAGGAGCAGTGTGGCGAGCCATGGCGGTTGTTTGATATTATTCCTACAATGTCAGCTTTGAGCCTAAAATGTGCTACCAACAAATGTTACACTCGCTTTTTACTATTGGGTGTTTTTTTGTGACGGTATTCACAATGTGCTACCAACAAATGTTACACTCGCTTTTTACTGTTGGGTTTTTTTGTGACGGTAATGTTTGTAGCCATAGCCGGTTCGCATACCCTTTTATCCGGTCACGCACATGCAAATCTAAGCCAAACTTTGACGCATTGTGACGAAGTTATTTTGTGCGCTTATTATTTTACAACTCCAATAAGTTGCTGTAAGGCTGCGTATGCACTGTTTTTTGATTTGCTTGCTGCTAATAAGAGGAAATAAGCTAATACGCTATTTTGAGTGTTTGACAAATTCTGATTGTAAAGGTAAAAATCACATCTTAATAATCTTATTATCATCTTTTTATTTAGGTGTCTAATGTGTTTTCTTGAAATAGATGTAATTCTAATCATTATTTAAATTATATGTGTAAAGTAGGGTGCATATCAAACAAAGGCGTTAGATTGCTGCTGCTGCCATTGGTAGGTTGCCTAACGAGTCCGGTTTTAATAGAATGCATGTCGCTTTTACAAAAAAAGAGATCAGAGGTGTATTTCTATCATTCCATGTTTCTATATCCATTTTGGCTTATATGTTTATGATTTACAAACTAATAAACTGATTGAGTGAAGAGTTATTTGTGTAAGAGGAGCCAAATAAAATGTTGTCCATTCTTCCACAAACTTTCACATCTAAAAAAACACGCATAATAAATGCATCTCTTTCTCGCCTAAAGCACACGAACAAAACAGGAAAAATTGATATAAAGGCCATCGTGCTCTCTTTTACTTTCATTCATTGTTAGACATCCGAATTGTGTAAGTTTTTTATTAGTTCTTGTGTAAGTTTTTTATTAGTTCATGTTTTCAATTAGATTATAATCTTTTACGGTTATTCCTTCTACGCCGAGTGTTATTGTTTTTGTTGTCGTTACAAGTCAGAAAGAGCATACTTGACATATTTAAATTTATGAAATAACTATTTAGTTGTGATATTGAAACATATGCACATGCCATCTTATAATTTGATAATCACCTTGATCGTACGCCTAGCCATAATTGGTCTCGCAACCACAGGGGTGATTCTGAGATAGTAGCTAAAGGTTACCAACTTAGTTTAATACTCTTTGTACCAGATTCATTTAAACAAGTGTCAATGTCACAAAGGCAGACAACTTACTCCTTGAGTTATAAAGACTTCTGTTAGTGTGTTTATTGAATTCTTCCATATGTGTGCTTTTTATAGCAACCGCCTTTTGTGTTGAATAATATTATTACAATTTGGAATGGAAATCAAAATAAATAGTGTGAAATGACAAATTTAAGCAGCTTTTCCCTTTCAGATTCTTATAAGATGAGTGCACTTTGACCATTCTAATTATTCTTTTCACATGGAATGATCACCGTGTTGTTGTAAACTTTGACGATGCTCCTAATGCTGATTCAGAAAGCTATGACGTCTGTCTGAGATGCCCATGAATCTCAGGTAAGATCTTTGTAATCCACGTTACAAATTAAACAAGTTTAGTATAAAAGGTACATGGTTCAGTAATTACAACTGTGTTTTTAAATTCTTTTTATTGCAGGTTGTTATGATAACAACCCACATTTTCGAGCATTTTACGTCAATAAATATTCAACTATTTATTTTAAACTTTTACGCGGTTACTTTTAATTTCAACCGTTTAGTTAAATCGCGTAAACTAAAAATCAACAATCAACGTAAACCGACATCAAACAAATAAGAGTTTACGTCAAAAAAAAAAAAACATACATGTTAGATTATTTTTACGAAGTTAAAATTATTACTTTTTATATTTGGTTCTATACGTTACATTAAAAGTTTACGGTTTCACATGTTGAAACCTTTTTACATGCACTATTCTACGTATATACAATTACCAAATACCCCATATTATACCCTAGTACTTAAAAAATTATATAATTCTTACCCATATATTCAACCATGGTTGGTTACATATATAAACACAAAAGCAATGTCTAGTTTTGCTTAAAGAAATTATCATGTGCTCATTTCTAGCAACTAACCACTTCCTTACAATATCACTTACACACACTCGCTCACCACTCCAATCCCTTACAAGCCCACCCCCCCTTTTGATTTCTTTCTTGATTTGTGCTCATTTATCTCTAAGATATTATCTAGATATTTTCTTTATAAATAGATGCATACACTAGTCTTTCACTCACTTATTTCACTTACCAAATATCAAACATATCTCACTTTTTCTCTCTGCAAAGCCACTGCCCAAAAATAAGCTAGAAAAGTTTTAATAGTTTTCAATTTTATTGATTTTACAAGCATACAAGGTTAATCAAGGGTATAATCTAAGGTGTTTCAAGTTAGTTTGCAAGTTAGGGTTTTCATTTTAAGCAAGGGTTTTTCAAGATCAAGTTAGGGTTTTCATAATCAAGATTTGGGGTTTTCATAAGGATTTTGGGTTTAGAATCAAAATCTAGGGTTTCTATTTGATCACATACTTTGTAAGCATACTACTTTCACTATTTTGATTTTCATACATATGGATTATGTTCATTTATGTTCTATACTTTCATTATGTATTTTTATACATAAACATCTTAATTATAAAGTTATACACCAACTAGTTTACTTTTATAAACATTTTTCGTGAAATAAATCAAGAACACTACTTACTTATGATTTTAGACATGTGGTTAGGTTTATAATTCATAAACTAGCTTATTTGATCTTATGATTATTTCATGATATTGTGAAGAGTTGGATGGGATTAGGTTAGTGGATAATTATTGTGGAAGGTGATTGAAATATATAGACTAGTGGTTTTGTGGTATGAAAATGGAGTAGAAATATTGGACGAAAAGTATTAAAAACACCACTTAGGGACAACAGCTTCTAAGCAGCTAATTGTGGATTTTTCGACAAGTTAAAACCTTAAAAATGTATTAGTACATCTTAACACGATTCTGTACATATAAAGAACGCTAAAAACGGACTTAAAACGAATAAGTTATGGCCAAAACTAGATTTGAAACAATACCGGCAAAACAGTTTTTCGGCATAAATCTGGCAGAACTATAATTCGTGTTTTTGAGGGCTTTCGGGTCCGAATCGGCTTAAGTATAAAATTAGAAACTTGTTTAGAATGATTTTTCGCTGTGCGAACGCAATTTTTGAGGCCTAAATGTGTGTAACGGATGAGTAAAACCTAAGCAAAGTTGGACTATTTTTCGGAAAGTGTTATAAAAATTTATGCACTATTTTTCCTGACATGAATAGTAAAATTATATTTTCGGACATTTTTGGTCCGTTTGAACAGTAAAAACCTTAGGAAATATTTTAGCATCACTTATATAATATTTATACGCGGTTTAAACCTTATAAATATTATTTTATGAATTAACTAAACTATATATAAATTGTCGTTGTAAAAATAATAAAAGTGAACTTAACATAAACACTATTTCGATTTATTAAAGTTAAACACAAACTATTAGGTGGTGATATAACTATATAATATACACTGTTGTATTTATTTAAAATACATTAATTTTACGCGACCTATATTAATTAGGTTGCATTCCGGTTATTTGTGACGTCATTCATTGTTGATTTATTCTAAATCAATTTCATTACTTGAGGTGAGTTTCATGGCCCACCCCCATTTGACTTCTTTTTAAACTCTTATTGGGGAGAAATACATAGGCGTATTTTACAAATCGTTATTCAAACTCAGATTTACAAATCTTGTTTTTTACATACTCATTTACAAACTCGTTTACATACTCATTTACAAACTCGTTTACATACTCATTTACAAACTCGTTTACATACTCAATTACAAACTCGTTTACATACTTATTTACAAACTTGTTTACATACTCATTTACAAACTCGTTTACATACTCATTTACAAACTCGTTTACATACTCATTTACAAACTCGTTTACATACTCATTTACATACTCGTTTTCATACTCATTTACATATCTCGGAGTGAGATCCATTACATTGTTCATTTTACAATAGGACGCAAGTGCACTCATTCCAAGTTTTTACAATAATAACTAGCATAGCCTAAGTAGCGAATAACCCACAATGCCTACCTATCATGAACTGATAATTAACTTGTGTAAGCGCAGGTGTGTTAAAATTATATCCTATTTAGGATTGAATCCCCGTCCTTGTAAGTCATACTTACATGTCAAACGGACTTATACCATATGGGAAATTAGAGTGTTACGGGTTGACATCCCATTTGTGTATAATTCTGTGTATTAAATTTACATTACCTTTGTACTATGTCATTGTCATGACTTACTGCCAAAACCAATTACATTGTTGTGATATTGAGTAATGTGTTACGAATTTGTCCCATATTTTTTAATTTCGGTCCCAAACAGTTTATACATTAAACATTTTATGTGAAACATGGATAAAGTAGTAGACAATATACTTTTTTGACATTTCCATAAATCTATAAAGTTCACCAACATTTATATTAGACACTTTTCGCATGTTTTTTTCTCAGGTGAATAAGATGCTTGACTTACTTGATGTGAATTGGAGTCCAAATTTTACAAGATTACATTCATTGATTTCTTCTTACATTCAAACTATCAAACCTCGTTGTATTATTTCAGTCTTTCATATTGATGCAACTTTGGGGACAAATGTTATAACAAGTTTAATTTTAATTAAATCAACGAGATTACTTTTTCAGACGACTCATTTAGAGGTCTTTCTCTTGTATCTTATGCTATTGTATTATAAAGTAACACTCGCAAACATATTTACGCTGTGACCTATTTTGGGGGTTGTTAACAATAGGTAATAGAGCTAAATTAAAGAGAACTCTAGGTTGCCTATTTTACCTAGACAATAACCATTTCAGAAACATTTGCATCGCAACAAACTTTTCATGTGCATTTACACACTACTTGCTTACTTGCTTACACTACTTAGCTTACATGACCATATAAAGATTATATAGTACATATATATATAGTATATATAAAATAAAAAGTATAAATATAAATATGTAATATATATATATATTAATATATAGAAAAACTATGTTTGTACATATTTTGACCTAGACTAGTAACCGTTTTCACAAACAATTGCATCGCAGTTAAACTTTTTCATATTGCTACACACACTAGCTTACTTTGCTTACACTACTTTCTTAACGAGACTATTTATATATAAAAATATATATGTATATATATAAATAATATATAATATGTATCTATATATCTATATATAAAAATATATGTAGTAAATATATATAATAATATAATAATATGTATTACACATTTTTAGATGGAAGCCGGCTTCACGACTTGTTTAGTGGAAATGATGACCTGCTTCCCCCTGAAAGTAATCAACTAACCTGGGTTCCGTCTCCACCTCTGGCAAAAGATCTATCCACTGCTGTCCAAGCAGTCGAGTTTCCGCTTGGAGGAAGTAAAGACCGAGTGAAAAATGAAAAACGTCCGCTAATGCCCCACCTTGGGAGAAGATCATTGTTTATAGATCAGCAAACGAATGTCTTGTAATTTATGAAGAAAGATTGATCCTGGGTTAAGACCCTGAATGCCATACATTTTGCAGAAGGCGATTCACAAAGAATCGCCACAGTTCCATTTGAACCGAGATGTGAAAGGCCCAATGATTATTGCTCGGTATATTATAGTACAGTATATATATATATATATATACATCACACTACACACACACAACACACACACACACCCAAGCCCACACACAAAATATATATATAAATAATATATATATAATATATAAAATATTATATTAACATAACACTCTGCTTGCTTACTTGCTAACACAACTTTGCTTACGTGACATATATAATAATATATATATATATATATAAATATATATATATCTAGTATATATATATATATATGTATATAAAATATTATATATATATATAAATACGATATAATATATACATATATATAATAATATATATGTATATCTAAATACATATATATATATATATGTATAATAAATACATATATATATAAACATAATATAAATCCATTATAATAAGACATATATAAAACACCAATCTATATACATATATATATACATATATAATCTGATACAATATATATATATATAAATATATAATATATGTAAAACCATTATACCTTCTCTTAGCTTATATTTTTTACACATCACCTTATATGTAGGCATTACTATCATCTATACTTAAGGCAAGGTAATACTATGATGCACTATGTCCTAAAACAACTACAACATTAATTTATCTAATATGATATTTTTAACTATCATTCATTTAATCCATATGCTTTCCATTCGCCATGAGTACGTTGATTTTCCCATCCCCCTTCTAGGAGTTCATATTCATTTTACCCATACCGTCATCTTGCATCACTTTACCTTTCATTCTGCACGCACCCATGCATGGTTTTATAGAAGGCTATTTATATAAACTCATTGCTCGTCGCAGGTTAAGGCTGCGCCCTGCTGTTTTTTGTCTCCTACTGAATCCGCCCTCGAGGAGAGTTTTGGGGATGACGATACGAAATCGGTGTATATGTTACCCCCACCCTGTGCCCGTCACATCATCGTTTTTCCCCCTCCTTCCACCGCATCGACGGTTAATGATAATGCAAGACCAACACAGGAGCGATACAAGAGTATACAAGCATTGCTAGAGGTGCCCATACCATGAGGTGGGAAAGCAGAGGGCTCAAAAGAAGAAGGCAGATATTGCTGAGGCACAGAGAGGGCTACTCCTGCTGCTACATTTAGGACAATGGGGGGTAGTCGATGGTTCTCTCATCGAGATCGTATGAGATGAGAGACAGACTCGTATTTGAAATGAGCTTCAGATAGCCTAGATCAGGAAGAAACTTATACATAGAAAGGATATCCCACGCTCAAAGCCGATAAACTTCAAGAAACACAAGGATTTTCCAGACCAGCCAGTTTATTGGATATCAATCCCATAGATATGTTGTTGTCATAAACCTATGATCGACTAGTATTGGAGATTTTTAGTATTAAGAAACTATGTAGCCTTTTGGTGGGAAAACAATGAAACCAATTATCTATCAAATTAAAAGGTATGGAGAAAAATTTTTAATTTATGTCCGACGGTTAGAAACCTCTATTTATGTTAAGCAAGCCACTCCCTTAAAAACTATTAATAAGCCCCAGTCAAACATTTTTTACAACTACATTATAAACCATTTCACTACCACATGGTAAACTATTTTACTAATCATTATCTTACTATCGTCAAATGTACTAACATCTTATAAACTATTCCACAATCGCTTTATAAACAATGTCCACTATCGTTAATAAACTATCTTACTATCATTAATAAATCATCTTACTATCGGGTAATAAACCCTCATTTTATAAACTGTTTTACTAGCGCTTTGAAAACTATTTTAATGTTGTAATAAACTGTTTTACTATCATCTAGTAAAATACCACCTTATAAACTATGTTCTTACCATCACATAAACTATTTTGCTACTACCTAGTAACCTATTTTGTTATTACCATGAAAAATTGTTTTACCATCACCTTATGAAACTTTTTCTAAACACTTATAAACTATTTCACTAGTACTTTATAAACAAATTTATCACACTTATAAACTATTCTATTATTGTTTTTAAGTATAAGATATTTCGTCCATATATTAGAAACAAAGTTACTTATCATTTTTACAATTTCATTCCACAACTTAAGAACTATCCTCTAGATTATCTTAATGTACTATTTTGCAATCAACTCAAAAACCACGTTACTACCACCTTATAAATCATTTTGTTTTTATGAAACTACTTTGTTTGCATCACATGAATTATTTTACTATCACCCCACGAACCATTTAACTATCGTCTTATAAACCATCTTACAATTATCTTGAAAACCATTTGGTTGTCATCCTATAAACTACCTTGTTTCCATCTAGTGTCACACTATAAAACCATTTTCCTACTATATACATAATGCTAATTTGATGAAAATGAGCATTGCATCGTTAGCCCTCAATTATAATGGCTTGAACATTCTATTTAATAATTTCAAGAAGGACCATGCATGCAGGTAGTATCACCTTAAAACCTTTGAGTCAAAAATTAATATTCCTACTTATATCCCCGAAAAGCAAAATTTTGTGTGCGTATCCATAAAACATTTATGTCACGAGAAACTGAATTAGAAATCATAGTAACTAAGTAGACCTTTACACCACCTTACTATATAAAGTCGACATCATCTCATACCAAATCTTAAAAGTCGAGACGCATCACTAGTCGCCCTAGGACAATCTGCCAACGAGTTTAGCCGCCATTAAGAAATTCACTAAATGACCTATTCAACCAACCTCAACGTAAGATGGTAAAACATAGTAAATTCGACGCCATCATAAAAGGTTATAAATTCGTTATCAGCATGTAAGGGAAAATGTTATAGCTGATGCTTTAAGTCGAAAGGAATGGATAAGACCACTAGCATACGAACTTTATTCACAACAATAAATTTGAATATGCCCGACCACAAATTCTGAACTCTCAAGCTGCAATCAATTAGGAAAGAGAACATTGAAACACAAATTTCGTCGAGAATAATCAAGGAGATGAAAATCCGTACCTATGATTACTCTATCTTAAGGTAAACATATTTTGGTTACCACGTTTTTAAGGGATTAAGATAATTATTCCACAACAAGTACCCGTACCTCTTCGCCAACACCACTCAGGAAGGCAACACAAACTAAATTTTAGGATGAAATTTTTTTAACACGGGGATACTGTAACAACCCACATTTTTAGGACATTTTATGTCAATAAATATTCAACTATTTATTTTAGACTTTTACGTTTTTACTTTTAATTTCAACCATTTAGTAAAATCGCGTAAACTGAAAATCAACAAACAACGTAAACCGACATCAAACAATAAAGTTTACGTCAATCAAGTGTTATAT
The DNA here is from genome assembly GCA_026074375.1 of Tanacetum coccineum. NCBI lineage: Eukaryota > Viridiplantae > Streptophyta > Magnoliopsida > Asterales > Asteraceae > Tanacetum > Tanacetum coccineum. The sequence goes on along the minus strand of BQNB010004385.1, from coordinate 77,239 downwards.
TATTTTTACAAAGATAATTTATAACTTTTTATATTTTATTTTTATACGTTACGTAAAACGTTTACGTTTCGCATTTTGGAATATTTTTGCATGCGTGTAAACCATTCTACCTATCTACACTTAACCAAATACCCACAATTATACTTGATATCTAAATTTCTACCCATTATATCAACCAAAACCGGTCCCTTTTTATATAAACCCAAATCAATACCATTTTTGAATTAGATATTGCCATGTGCTAAATTGCAAGACTTGCATTATTACAACAACTTCCTTACAAGATTACTTACACACCCCAACTCTCCATACAAATCACTTACAAGTTCATTTCTTTCTTACAAAACCCACTCCTACACCACACTTTTCTTCCTTGATTTCATGGTTGTGCTCCCTAGATATTTTGAGTAAAAATGTAACAGCAACTATACATTGTGACACACTTAACAAGCTAGCTAAAATCAAAACTCTCCCCCTTTTCCTTCATCCAAAACCCACAACTCATATAGCCATAAAATAAAACCCATAGTTTCATTTTATTGATTTTTATAAGCATACAAGGTTAATCAAGGGTATAATCTAAGGTGTTTTAAGTTAGTTGACAAGTTAGGGTTTCCATTTTAAGCAAAGGTTTTTCAAAATCAAGTTAGGGTTTTTATAATCAAGATTTAGGATTTTCATAAGGATTTTTGGGTTTAGAAACACAGTCTATAGGGTTTCTATTTATCATCTACTTTGTAGAGCATACTACTTTTCAACTCTGTTTGATTTTCATATAACTTGAATTAGTGTTTCTTTCATGATTCTATACTTACATTAAGTATTTTAATAATAAAGTATCTTAAAATAAAGTTATATCACCAACTAGTTAACTTTTATAACATTTTGTCACAGAAACCAAGAAAAACCACTACTTACTTATGTTTTAGAACTGTGGTTAGTTTATAATTCATAAACAGCTTATTAATCTTTTAAATTATGGTAATAGCCCTTATTTAACCACCTTCTTTCCATATTTGTGCCAAAAAATGACCAACGTACTTTTTTGTACGTACTACAAAAACCCACGTACATTCAAATTATTTCAATACCACCAATATGCACATAAAAAAAATGACTATATGTACCCTTGTCTTGTTTTGATCTTGTGGATATAGAGAAGACAAGGGTAAATATCGTCATTATATGGTCAAATTGGTAGTATTCCAAACGAAATTTGAATGTACATGGGGTGTAGTAAGTGAAAAAAAAGTACGTTGGTTTATTTCGGCACAAATGAGAAAGGAGTTATGGTAATATATGTCTTATAACCCCAATGAATAATTCATGATATTATGAAGTGTTTGATGGGATTAGGTTAGTGGATGATTGTGATTGAGGAAGGTGATTGAAATATATAGACTAGTAGTTTTGTGGTATGAAAATAGAGTAGAAATATTGGCAAAAGTGTTAAAAATATGCCATTATGGGTATAGCATCTTTGTAAACAGTAGAGTAACAGACATTTTGTCGTATACCAAACCATAAAAATATTTTAGTACAACTTACCACGATTACGTGCATATAAAGAATGCTAAAAACGGACTTAAAACGAATAAGTTATGGCCAAAACTAGATTTGAAACAATATCGGTAAAACAGTTTTTTGGCATAAAGCTGGCAGTTTTATAATTCGTGTTTTTGAGGGCTTTTAGGTCCGACTCGGCTTAAGTATAAAACGAAAACATTTCTCGAAATGATATATTACTTTAAGATCACGTGTTTCTAAGCCTAAAAGTGCATAAAAATTGAGATAATTTTCATAGAAACTGGATAACTTTTCATATAAAATTTCTGCACTATTTTCCTGACATGAATAGTAACACTTTATTTTCGGACATTTTTGGTCCGTTCGAACTGTAAAAACCTTAGAAAATATTTTAGCATCACTTATATAATATTTATACGCGGTTTAAACCTTATAAATATTATTTTATGAATTAACTAAACTATATATAAATTGTCGTTGTAAAAATAATAAAAGTGAACTTAACATAAACATTATTTCGATTTATTAAAGTTAAACACAAACTATTAGGTGGTGATATAACTATATAATATACACTGTTGTATTTATTTAAAATACATTAATCTTACGCGACCTATATTAATTAGGTTGCATTCCGGTTATTTGTGACGTCATTCATTGTTGATTTATTCTAAATCAATTCCATTACTTGAGGTGAGTTTCATGACAGACCCCCATTTGACTTCTTTTTAAACTCTTATTGGGGAGAAATACATAGGCGTATTTTACAAATCGTTATTCAAACTCAGATTTACAAATCTTGTTTTTTACATACTCATTTACAAACTCGTTTACATACTCATTTACAAACTCGTTTACATACTCATTTACAAACTCGTTTACATACTCAATTACAAACTCGTTTACATACTTATTTACAAACTTGTTTACATACTCATTTACAAACTCGTTTACATACTCATTTACAAACTCGTTTACATACTCATTTACAAACTCGTTTACATACTCATTTACATACTCGTTTTCATACTCATTTACATATCTCGGAGTGAGATCCATTACATTGTTCATTTTACAATAGGACGCAAGTGCACTCATTCCAAGTTTTTACAATAATAACTAGCATAGCCTAAGTAGCGAATAACCCACAATGCCTACCTATCATGAACTGATAATTAACTTGTGTAAGCGCAGGTGTGTTAAAATTATATCCTATTTAGGATTGAATCCCCGTCCTTGTAAGTCATACTTACATGTCAAACGGACTTATACCATATGGGAAATTAGAGTGTTACGGGTTGACATCCCATTTGTGTATAATTCTGTGTATTAAATTTACATTACCTTTGTACTATGTCATTGTCATGACTTACTGCCAAAACCAATTACATTGTTGTGATATTGAGTAATGTGTTACGAATTTGTCCCATATTTTTTAATTTCGGTCCCAAACAGTTTATACATTAAACATTTTATGTGAAACATGGATAAAGTAGTAGACAATATACTTTTTTGACATTTCCATAAATCTATAAAGTTCACCAACATTTATATTAGACACTTTTCGCATGTTTTTTTCTCAGGTGAATAAGATGCTTGACTTACTTGATGTGAATTAGAGTCCAAATTTTACAAGATTACATTCATCGATTTCTTCTTACATTCAAACTATCAAACCTCGTTGTATTATTTCAGTCTTTCATATTGATGCAACTTTGGGGACAAATGTTATAACAAGTTTAATTTTAATTAAATCAACGAGATTACTTTTTCAGACGACTCATTTAGAGGTCTTTCTCTTGTATCTTATGCTATTGTATTATAAAGTAACACTCGCAAACATATTTACGCTGTGACCTATTTTGGGGGTTGTTAACAATAGGTAATAGAGCTAAATTAAAGAGAACTCTAGGTTGCCTATTTTACCTAGACAATAACCATTTCAGAAACATTTGCATCGCAACAAACTTTTCATGTGCATTTACACACTACTTGCTTACTTGCTTACACTACTTAGCTTACATGACCATATAAAGATTATATAGTACATATATATATAGTATATATAAAATAAAAAGTATAAATATAAATATGTAATATATATATATATTAATATATAGAAAAACTATGTTTGTACATATTTTGACCTAGACTAGTAACCGTTTTCACAAACAATTGCATCGCAGTTAAACTTTTTCATATTGCTACACACACTAGCTTACTTTGCTTACACTACTTTCTTAACGAGACTATTTATATATAAAAATATATATGTATATATATAAATAATATATAATATGTATCTATATATCTATATATAAAAATATATGTAGTAAATATATATAATAATATAATAATATGTATTACACATTTTTAGATGGAAGCCGGCTTCACGACTTGTTTAGTGGAAATGATGACCTGCTTCCCCCTGAAAGTAATCAACTAACCTGGGTTCCGTCTCCACCTCTGGCAAAAGATCTATCCACTGCTGTCCAAGCAGTCGAGTTTCCGCTTGGAGGAAGTAAAGACCGAGTGAAAAATGAAAAACGTCCGCTAATGCCCCACCTTGGGAGAAGATCATTGTTTATAGATCAGCAAACGAATGTCTTGTAATTTATGAAGAAAGATTGATCCTGGGTTAAGACCCTGAATGCCATACATTTTGCAGAAGGCGATTCACAAAGAATCGCCACAGTTCCATTTGAACCGAGATGTGAAAGGCCCAATGATTATTGCTCGGTATATTATAGTACAGTATATATATATATATATATACATCACACTACACACACACAACACACACACACACCCAAGCCCACACACAAAATATATATATAAATAATATATATATAATATATAAAATATTATATTAACATAACACTCTGCTTGCTTACTTGCTAACACAACTTTGCTTACGTGACATATATAATAATATATATATATATATATAAATATATATATATCTAGTATATATATATATATATGTATATAAAATATTATATATATATATAAATACGATATAATATATACATATATATAATAATATATATGTATATCTAAATACATATATATATATATATGTATAATAAATACATATATATATAAACATAATATAAATCCATTATAATAAGACATATATAAAACACCAATCTATATACATATATATATACATATATAATCTGATACAATATATATATATATAAATATATAATATATGTAAAACCATTATACCTTCTCTTAGCTTATATTTTTTACACATCACCTTATATGTAGGCATTACTATCATCTATACTTAAGGCAAGGTAATACTATGATGCACTATGTCCTAAAACAACTACAACATTAATTTATCTAATATGATATTTTTAACTATCATTCATTTAATCCATATGCTTTCCATTCGCCATGAGTACGTTGATTTTCCCATCCCCCTTCTAGGAGTTCATATTCATTTTACCCATACCGTCATCTTGCATCACTTTACCTTTCATTCTGCACGCACCCATGCATGGTTTTATAGAAGGCTATTTATATAAACTCATTGCTCGTCGCAGGTTAAGGCTGCGCCCTGCTGTTTTTTGTCTCCTACTGAATCCGCCCTCGAGGAGAGTTTTGGGGATGACGATACGAAATCGGTGTATATGTTACCCCCACCCTGTGCCCGTCACATCATCGTTTTTCCCCCTCCTTCCACCGCATCGACGGTTAATGATAATGCAAGACCAACACAGGAGCGATACAAGAGTATACAAGCATTGCTAGAGGTGCCCATACCATGAGGTGGGAAAGCAGAGGGCTCAAAAGAAGAAGGCAGATATTGCTGAGGCACAGAGAGGGCTACTCCTGCTGCTACATTTAGGACAATGGGGGGTAGTCGATGGTTCTCTCATCGAGATCGTATGAGATGAGAGACAGACTCGTATTTGAAATGAGCTTCAGATAGCCTAGATCAGGAAGAAACTTATACATAGAAAGGATATCCCACGCTCAAAGCCGATAAACTTCAAGAAACACAAGGATTTTCCAGACCAGCCAGTTTATTGGATATCAATCCCATAGATATGTTGTTGTCATAAACCTATGATCGACTAGTATTGGAGATTTTTAGTATTAAGAAACTATGTAGCCTTTTGGTGGGAAAACAATGAAACCAATTATCTATCAAATTAAAAGGTATGGAGAAAAATTTTTAATTTATGTCCGACGGTTAGAAACCTCTATTTATGTTAAGCAAGCCACTCCCTTAAAAACTATTAATAAGCCCCAGTCAAACATTTTTTACAACTACATTATAAACCATTTCACTACCACATGGTAAACTATTTTACTAATCATTATCTTACTATCGTCAAATGTACTAACATCTTATAAACTATTCCACAATCGCTTTATAAACAATGTCCACTATCGTTAATAAACTATCTTACTATCATTAATAAATCATCTTACTATCGGGTAATAAACCCTCATTTTATAAACTGTTTTACTAGCGCTTTGAAAACTATTTTAATGTTGTAATAAACTGTTTTACTATCATCTAGTAAAATACCACCTTATAAACTATGTTCTTACCATCACATAAACTATTTTGCTACTACCTAGTAACCTATTTTGTTATTACCATGAAAAATTGTTTTACCATCACCTTATGAAACTTTTTCTAAACACTTATAAACTATTTCACTAGTACTTTATAAACAAATTTATCACACTTATATGAATTTATTAACAATACATAAATCATTTTTCCTATCATTTTATCTTGCTACCATCTTATAAACAAATTTTCATATCATCTTATAAACTGCCTCACCATCATCTTATCTACTACTTTGCAATCATCTCAAAAATCACGTTACTATCATCTTACAAATCACCTTGTTTTTACTTTATGAAACCATTTTGTTTTCATCACATAATCATTTTACTATCACCCCATGAGCTATTTAGCTATTGTCTTGTAAACCATGTTACAGTTTTCTCGCAAATCATTTTATTGTCATCCTATAAATAGCCTTACTTTCATCTTGTGAATCATTTTGTCATTTTATAAAAATATTTGATACTACCTATTACATAACACCATTTTGACAAAAATTAGCGCTTCATCGTTAGTCCTCAATTATACATAGCCTGATCACCTATGTATAATTCAGGAAGGACCATGTCATGCTGAGAGTAGTCACGTTAAAACTTTTATCAAAATCAATTTTCTACTTATATTCCCGGAATACAAAATATTTTGTGAGTATTCATAAAACATGTTTGTCACGGGAAACTGAATTAGAAATCATAGTAACTAAGTAGACCTTTACAACACCTTAATATATATAAGTCGACATCATCTCACACCAAATCTTAAAATTTGAGACGCATCACTAGTCACCCTAGGACAATCCGCCAACGAGTTTAGTTGCCATTAAGAAATTCACTAAACCACCTATTCAACCTCGACGTAATATTGTAAAACTTAGTAGATGCGACGCCATCATAGGTATAAATTCGTTATCACCCTGGAAGGGAAAATGTTATAGCTGACGCTTTAAGCCGAAAGGAACGGATAAGACCACTAGGATACGAACTTTATTCACAACAATAAATTTGAATCAGCTGTCACATATCTTAAACGCTTAAGCAGAATCAATTTGGAAAGAGAACATTGAGAACACAAATTTTTATAGTATAATCAAGGAGTTGAAGCCCGTACCTACGATACTCTTTTTATTAAGGAAACGAAGTTGGTTACCACGTTTTTGAGGGATTAAGATAATTATTCCACAACAAGTACCCACACCTCTTCGCCAACACCACTCCGGAAGGCAACACAAACTAAATTTCAAGACAAAATTCTTTTAACACGGCAAAACTGTAACAACCCACATTTTCGAGTCATTTTACATCAATAAATATTCAACTATTTATTTTAAACTTTTACGCGGTTACTTTTAATTTCATCCGTTTAGTTAAATCGCGTAAACTAAAAATCAACAATCAACGTAAACCGACATCAAACTAATAAAAGTTAACGTCAAACAAGTGTTATATTATTTTTATGAAGATAATTATTAACTTTCATATTTTATTTCTATACGTTACGTAAAACGTTTACGTTTCGCATTTTGGAACCTTTTTACATGCATGTAAACCATTCTACCTATCTACACTTAACCAAATACCCACAATTATACCCAATACTCAAAAATTATATAATTCTTACCCATATACTCAACCATGGCCGGTTACATATATAAACACACAAGCAATATCTAGTTTTGCTTAAAGAAATTACCATGTGCTCATTTCTAACAACTAACCACTTCCTTACAATATCACTTACACACACTAGTTCACCACTCCAATCCCTTACAAGCTCACACCCCTTTTGATTTCTTCCTTGATTTGTGCTCATTTTTCTCTAAGATATTATCTAGATATTTTCTTTATAAATAGATGCATACACTAGTCTTTCACTTCACTTATTTCACTTACCAAAAATCAAACACATATCTCTTTTCCTCTCTACAAAGCCACATCTTAAAAATAAGATACAAATTTTTTCATAGTTTTCATTTTAATGATTTTCAAGCATACAATGTTAATCAAGGGTATAATCTGTCACACCCTAACAATGGCGAAAACTTAAGAATGCATCATAATGATCAATCATAACACAATATAAAAAATAGAAAAAACTACATTGCAAAAACTTCAAGTGTTACGAAGA
>BQNB010004385.1:10381-59695 GCA_026074375.1 Tanacetum coccineum | reverse complement strand
GATTCTTTTTCTTTGACCTGATTAGAAAGAGTTTCTTTAAGTGTATCGATCTCCTGCTTTTGCATTTTTATTCTGAATTAAGTCATCCATTTGACAATCTATTAATTTTTCACTTTTGTTTAAATCTACATTAAGTCCGTGTTTAAAAATGATGACACATACTTTGTATCTCTCAAGCTCAACGGTTAATGATTCATTTACCATTTTATTTGTCTGAATTTCCTTATCTAAATTAGCTACATGATTAGTCATTTGTTCAACCAAAGATAGAACCAATAAATCATTTGGTGTAGAAGAATTAGTATCTCGAATACCCGCATCTTGTAACTCTTGCATATATTAAGAGTAAGGGATGATATTGCTATCACTGTTAATCTCATTATCTGGATAATCATCAATATGTGTATGTTCAAAATACGACATCTCTTGCACATCCTGATTAATCATAACATTCGGATAAAATTAGAATATGGTACCTCAAAGAGAACATCAAGATCACAGCTTGAAAGATTTGCCATCAGAACCGCTTTAGCCGAGGATGTATCATCACAATCTGAGTCATAGGCATCTAAGTCTTCAGTTTGGAAGGCTGAATTCTGAGGGATTGTCTGTTGAGCAACTTGAACTTCTGCTATTCCTGGGTCTACTATGAATGCAAGTTTCTCTTCATCCAATATCTGACCAGCTTCTTGTACTTTGGCTAACAACAACTTCTCCTTAAACCATGCAGAACTTCGTGGCCTCTTTGGCTGAGTGCACTGTTTCGCCATATGCCCTTCCCCCAGACAGTTATAACACTTCACAACCTTTGCTTGACCAGCTGCATAGTTTCCCCTTGAGGTTGTAGCAATTTCTCAGTTTCCAATGCTTGCAAAACTCTGAGTTTGTCTTCCTTGAACTTGTTGAATGGTGACTCTTCCATCTTGAATGGTTGCCTGATTTATGGGATTAGAAGACATTCTGAGTTGATTGTTTGAAGATGGAAACCTTGATGCCACAGCAGATAGGAATGCCATTGCTTTGTTGATGCATTCAATCAGATCATCTCCTTGCTGAAATGTAGGAACAGCGAGACCAGAGTCCAATCCAGGAAATTCAGCTTGAGATTAAAGTGTCGCTGGCAGAGATATGAATGGTTGTGAAGAAACTGATTGTTGTTGTGGATTGACTGGAGTGTGATGGTGTTGCTGATGAATAGGTGCTGCATAAACTGGTATGAATTATTGAGGAGGTGGATACATTGAAGAACCTGAATGTTGTGGAGACTAAGAGGGATTGTATAGAGTTTGAGAGTTGGCTAAAAATGCAAGAGGACCCAGATATCTTTCATGCATGATACGTAATTCATTAGCATGTCGCTCATGTTGACTGATATATGCATACAACTGATCATAGTTGGTGAGATACAAAATCTTTGCTAACTTCACATAAGTGACAAACTTGCTCCATTCTGGTGGAAGAGCATTCAAAAACTTGGTATTGACTTAAATTAGCTGCATTGTCATCCCTATTATGCATGTCATTGATTAGCTGAGAGAATATCCAGTAGTACTCATACAATGTTTCAACCTGAACATAAGCAAACTTATCAAACAAATTAAACAATCTGCATTTACGTTCTTGGTATGATAATTCAGTGCCTTTCATTAGTAGCTTGACTCTATCCCAAATATCCTTAGCTGCCTCTTGATGATTTACAAGTGCATACACATCGGGTGGAAGACCGTGAAGAATGATATTAATTGATTGAACATGACAGTCATCTTGAAGTTGTTGTGCTTCAATGAGTTTTGAGTATTTCTTAGGTCAAGTCTATTCAACTTCTTTAACAGTTGGGTATACCAGTAGACCATTGTCGATTGAATCAAGAGTCATCCTACCATGTTTCTTCCCTTTGATGAATAGTGTATATGACTTGCCCATGAATCATACATTGATTTCTTAATCATTGGAGGACGGTTCTCAGCTCCAGCCACAATTATATGTTCTGCTAAAGTAGTCATTGTGAATTTGTTATGTGAAAAGATAAATTCTTGATCGTTCAGTGATTAGAGGTTATTGTGTTAAAGTGATGTATGTTTAAGTGATGAAATATTGAGATTACCCGGGATTTTACAAATCAAAGAAATAAACCGTATAATTCCCCAAAGCAAATTGTTTACTTCTCCTAAAGCAAATGTATAATTCGCCTCTGACAAATCGTTTAAATCGCCTTTAGGAAATCTGCTTAATTCGCCTAACAAAGAAAGTTGTTTAATTCGCCTAAAGGAGTGTTTAATTCGCCTATAGGAAAACTGCTTAATTCACTTTGAAAGACTGATTAGTTCGCCTTAAAGAAAATGATTAATTCGCCTTGAAGAAAATGCTTAATTCGCCTTGAAAAACTAATTAATTCGCCTTGAAGAAGTGATTAATTCGCCTAAAAACAAAGATGTTTAATTCGCCTTATTCAGAATGTTTAAATCGCCTAAACACAGATGTTTAATTCGCCTAAACACAGATGCTTAATTCGCCTAAACTGAATTCAAACTACAACTTTTCCAAAATACTTAAAGACTCACTTTTTGACGTTTTTACTCTATTTTTTTTGTACAACTTACTATTTTAAGACTAGAAGAACCTAAATAATACAAACTTTAAACTTTTTAACACAAAAATTTTTGAATCAAGATTTTGGACTCAAATATACTTTCGAACCAAAAAACTCATAAAAAGATGAAGATTTTTATGTTTTCTAAGGTTTTGCTTGTACAACTAGGTTTTACTAAGATAATAGAAGAAGAAAAATATAAGCTTTATGGTTTTAAACCCTCAAAGAGTGAATACTCTTTATTGAGTTTGAACCAATACACGGACCAAAAATCAAATAGAAAAACGCACACTAAACCAAGCTAATCACCCCATGTCTCTTGATACCAATTATAGAATATATGATCTATCTAAACACACAACAAATATGAAATAAAGCAAGATAGAGAAAGAGATTCTAGTGAGAGAAAGTAAAGAGAGAAACTTAGAATATAAATATAGGAAATGAAACAACCAGCACCCTCTCCAAGCTACGAGGAGGGTATTTATACTCTTATGAGGCCGATTAGACCTAGGCTTCCATGGGCTTTCCATGGGCTTTGCCCCAACTAGCTTACTAAGGTTCTAAATATTATGCTACAAATTATCTAACGATATATTGGTAGTGACTGATATTTTTCGTATTTCTAACATACAATTACTATAAATATATTAAATATATTATAATTGGTGATGACATCAAATAACGTCTATTTTATAGCATCATTTATCCCATGTTATTAACCCATTTTGTATAGTTATTGCAAAGAATTGTTACTTAATCATTTATATTTGAGAATTGCAGTAATTATGGAGTACTTGGTGAATATTAGCAAAAGGCGCGCATTCACCAAGGAAGATACGGCGTATCCGTGCCTACACTCACCAAAGACCACAAAGGAAAGAAGACTAATACGCCGTATACAGAAGAAGTCAATATGTCATATTGAAGATAGAGTATGTGAATATTCTGGAAGATATCAAACGTGGTCTCTACTCTAAGAAACTCCAATACGTCGTATCCAACCCCTTGGATACGCCGTATCGAACCGACTTCCAGACCCTATAAATACAAAACTCAAAAACGAGTTTTATGGGTGCTAAATCATATTCTCGATACCTAAACCATAAAAGTCGATTTTCAGAAGAGAAAAAGAGCAGAAAAGGTCGAGCAATGTTATCAATTCCATAGGAGACATCGTATAATTCCATATACTTTAGTAATCGTTCAATTTTTGGTATCATTCGTTAACTCGGTTAGTTTACCTTGGCTAAATAATTGTTTTTGTATTTATTATGACGTTTGAAGGCTAATACCTTTGGGTATTAGCCATTATTATGAAGATCTGAATGTTTGGTATTTGTTTATCTCGATTTCTTGATTTATCGTTGAATGCTTGTTTATGTTTATCAATTTATATTCGTTTACGTGCTTAAGTATGCAACCTATCATTCAACTGGATCTAGTGATACGGTTCAAGTAGATCTAGAGTCTGGGATAGCTCTCCATATAGTAATTCATACATCTAGAATAATAGTTACACAAATATTATCCTTCTAAGTCTATGTCTAGGATACGCTTCGGGCTTAACTAGTTAATTGGATATTACCGATGGTTTATTGATCGTGTTGGCTAGCAGGTGACCTAGATAATTGAACAAGTAACGTTCTGATTCCATTGGATAGTTGGACAAGTAGACTACTAGTGTATGAATTGCCATTAAGCGGTAAGTGGGTAAAGTCTCTATGAGCTATGGTTTAACAAGATCACCATTGCTTTAATCCCTAAGATAGATTATAACCAGCAAATAAGGATGCTTTATGCAGATGCTTTAAATGTGACAGAATTAATGTGTGTAGGTCTAAGGATGATGTAACGCCTAAGTCTTAAGAATGATATGCCACCTCGAGAGAAGAAATCATTGCACTTAATAAACAAACCAACTTTCTAATCGGATTAATAATGGTTAATACAATTTTCTTATATTTGGCTTGACCGCTCTTTTATCTTTTGTTAATTAGCTCACATGGGTAAAAGTGTCTTGAATTGAGTGTAGTCACCAACCAAACCGTGCCAGTCTCTCAAGCTGAAAACCCCCTTTTCCCGTTTATTATTTGGAACTAGGAACTGACAAGGTTTTAGAATAGAGTAGAATTAAATAGATTGGATAACAAGATATTAACTAAATTGGAATGATTTTAACCTCGCTTCAAGTGTTCGACACCCTACTTACCACGAAACTACTACCGATCAGGTACACTGCCCGTTAAAGTGTTGTTTTTGGTTTAGTCGGCAAAATATAAATTTAAAATTTGAATCAATAAAATATACACCACACAACGACACATCAAGTTTTTTGCGCCGTTATCGGTGAGTGAAAATTAATCTTGATTTTTATTTGATATTTTAGTTTTTAACATTAGATTAGATCTAACCCTTAGGATTAGTGTAATTTAGATTAGTGTATAGTCCGTGGTGTATTCTATAAATCTTGCATAATTTTATATATGTGTGTTTAATTGTTTTCGTATTTAATTATTTTTCTCAATACATTGTTCTGGTCGATAACAGAATACGGCGTATCCACTTCTATCGGATACGGCGTATCCACTTCCATCGGATACGGCGTATCCAACTTTTTGTCCAATACAGCGTATTCTCTCAACAGATCAATACGTCGTATCCACTTCCATTGGATACGGCGTATTGATCATCTGATATAAAAAAGAAGCTTTAATTTTCGTATTTGATTCCGTACATCTAAATTTTCTTTCTACCGAACCTATCCTATTGATTGTATCCCTTGTTTCAGGTAGTGCATGACAAGGGGTTCAAATAGCAGACTATTTACACCTTATGAAGAACCTGAACGAGAATTTCGATCATCTAGGAGACAGTTTAAGTCACTAAGTCTTAACGAATTGAGATCGCCTAATTTCAATTTATTTTTTGACCAAGAATACTCGGAGGAAGAAGAAGCGGAAGCAATGGTGGAAACCATGGAGCAATACATGAGCAAGACCCGAACGGACTATGGATCGGGAGTTGCTAGGCCTAAGATTGAGAAAAAAGATAATTTTGAACTGAAAGGCCAATTTCTTAAGGAGCTTTGAGAAAACACATTTAGCAGTTCAGATAATAAGGATGCGAATGAACACATTGAAAAAGTTCTCGAAATTGTTGACTTATTCCATGTTTCTAACATCACTGTGGATCAACTAATGCTCCGAGTCTTCCTATATCCTTAACTGGAGCCACAAGTCGTTGGCTAAGAAACAAACCAAATGGTTCGATCAAAACTTAGGAAAATCTTAAAACTAAGTTTTTGAACAAATATTGTCCACCTGGTCGAACTGCAAAGAAATGGAGGAAATCAACAACTTTTAGCAAGAACCAGATGAAACCCTTTATCAAGCATGGGAGCGCTTTAAAGAACTCTTGATAAAGTATCCTCAATACTATTTGACTGAGATGTAGGAGGCAATTTTGTTCTACAATGGGTTGGATGTTCTAACACGACAGATTCTTGACTAAAGAGGTGCCATTCCAACTATGACTGCTGCCAATGTTAAAAAGGCCATCCAGGAAATGGCAGAATACTCTCAAAAATGGTATAATGGAACATCTAGAGGAAAAAGTACTAAGACTTCTGACGGACTGGCTGCTATTCATGCACAACTAAACAATCTTGGAAGAGAGATCAAGAAGGTGAATGAAAAAGTTTATGCTGCTCAAGTAGGATGTGAAGAATGTAAAGGTCCCCATTACACCAAAGATTACCCACTAAAAGAAGAAGGGAAAACCCTAGAAGAAGCTTACTACACGCAATTTGGTAGACCTTTTCAAGGTGGGGGATATAGAGCAACAACTCCAGGATTTTATCAAAGGAACAATGCAAATCCTTCTTACCAAGAACGAAGGCAATCAATGGAAGATACCTTGAGCAAATTTATAGGAGAATTAGCAAAAAGACACTAGAAAACTCTAACTTGATCAAAGAAATCTAAGCTTCAATGGATGCTGCCATAAGGAACCAAGGAGCATCAATTAAAACATTAGAGATACAAATCAGGCAAATGAAAAAGGTACTACAGGATAGAGGATTTAGAAGTCTACCTAGCTCGACTGAAACGAACCTGAGAGATCAAGTCAAGTCAATCTCGACTACTATTGAAGCTGATTCACACCTGATACGCCGTATTGGATCTCCCCAATACGCCGTATCCACTGGACAGAACCGTACACTTATGTACAAGACAAGACAAACGACAATCCCATTTCCAAATCATTTGAATAGTTACTGATGTGATGAAAAGAAGGGATCATATGAACCATAATTCTTGGAAGCTTACTCTAAAGCTTCACAAATCGACGAATCCATACCCTAAAAGGTGAAAGACCCAGGGAGTTTCACTTTACCTTGATTTATTAATAATGTCTGATTTGCTAATGCCCTTGTTGAATTAGGAGCTAGCATTAGTGTTATGCCTCTCTTGACCTACCTTAACTTAGGATTAGGCGAATTAGCTCACACTAAGCTGACAGTGGAATTAGCGGACAGGAAAGTAAAATATCCAAAAGGAATTGCTGAAAACGTACTAGTAAGAATTGGCAAATTTACTTTCCCCGTAGACTTTATAATTCTAGATATGCCCGAGGATATCAAAGTGCCCTTGATCCTTGGAAGACCATTTTTGTCTATCGCCCGTGCTAAAATTGATGTTTACAAGAGAAAGATTACTTTAAGAGTTGGGGAAGAAAAGATTATTTTCAAAAGTGTTAAACCTGCTAGTAGTTTAATTAAGAGGGTCTACATGCTAAGTTTAAGAGAAAGAATGGAACTTGATTTAGAAGCTAGGCTTATAGGAGAGACTTTGGTGTTAAATAGATCATTAGACCCTTTCTTGGAAGATTACATTGAACTAAATGATCTAAATGAACCATTTGAGCTTAGGAGAAATCAAGGTGATGATTTAATGCCCACCATTAAGGAAGGTGAGGTAATTGAGGAATTTAGAACTAGGGATGAAGATCTTGATACTGGAATTGATGATTACCCTAGTTATTGCGACGATGATAAGAAAATCCACATAGACTATGCCAACAACTTAAAGTTTTGATGCATGATAGGATTTGAGTTTACACACGTCAACTTCTTCCCGTTGTTGTACGTCAATGTGATGTCCAAAAAGTTTCATAACTCTATAATGAAAGATAAGATGGTGTACAAAGGGAATAATATTGTAGGAGCCTTAATGAATGTGCCTATTTTTGTTGGAATCTTTTCTATTGTGACTGACTTTGCAGTTTTAGAATATATGGATGCTTATCGTGATGAAGGAATGGGCATTGTTATTATTGGCGAACCGTTCTTAAGAGATGTTGGTATTAAAGCAAGATTGTTTGATGGAATGATTATCATTTACAATGGTAATGATGAAGTAACTTACCAAATGGTGCGATCACATCCGAGGTTTAAACACCACACTAATGAGCAATGCAACAAGATTCCACCATTACTAAAGGTAAGGGAAGAAGATAAGATGAATGGAATTCACGCTTGCATACCAAAAGTTAAAGGGTTCTACAAAGAAGTATTATAAACGTAGGACCGATTACATTCGAAATGCAAATACGAAGAATGGCTCACACGGGGCACATTAGCTATGAAATTGAGATGGAATGAAGAGAGAAGCTGAAGACAAGTCTAACTTAAAGACTTTGCTGTAAACAAAAGTGTTTCCCGGGAGACAACCCGGATTGTTATTTAATTTTATCGAGCCTGTCTTCCCAGGCATCAATATGGCGTATCCGCTCCATACCATAAGGCGTATTGATTGTCTGGACGTTATTAGTCTTTATTTTTTATTGCACTTTAAAAACATTATTGTTAGTTCTGGCAATACGGCGTATTCATTAACTTGATACGATCCACCAGACTGACTCGTATTTGGTTTGTTTAGTTTAGTTTAAATTAACATAGTACCAGATACGGAATTGCATTTTTTTCTTATTTTATACAGGTCCTCGTGAAAGAATTATGACAAATATTGGTAGAGGATTTACAAATCTGGAGATCTTAAAGTGTTGAGTCTTGAAACCTCAAAACGCTGTTCAACACACAATTTGTTCAGAACCGCTAATTGGAGAATCTACGAGCAATATCAGGGAAAAGTTTCTATTCTAATTTTTAATTCCGTATTTTTTAATGTTTTATCGTATAACAGCGAGGATATTGTATAATTCAAGTGGGGGATGGAATTAGAATGTTTACTTGTCCTATTTTTCATATTAAAATGATTAAAATGCTTAAATTAAAAAAAATCAAGCATACTTTTGTGAAAATTACTTAATACATAACCGCACACAATAACCCTTGTTAGATATTGTGAGAATTTAGCCTATCCGTTTCTAAATGTTTACCCAAATTCCATAAAATATGAGTGTGCCGGTGATGTTGTAGACTTTAGAACTTGGCTTGGTATATCACTCGAGACCGCAATAATGAGTATAGGATTTAGTTGGAGTAACTTGTTTACATTGGTAAAATTTTTAGGATTACACCCAAAAAGCCTATCCATGTTGTTTATTAACTAACTACACCGGTTAGTTAACCTCCAGTTTAAACCCTTTTTCACTCTCATCTTTAAAGTGAAGATCCACTAGAACAACCCGTAGAGCCAATCATTTAGGAACTACACTAATTATTTGTTTTGTTACACCCTTACACCTTAACCTACCTTGTTAGATTAAGTTTAATTTACAGTTGCTAGTTTCTTAAAGTGTAAAGTTTGTATTCTCGAGTCTTGTGTCATTTTCTATCTTTGGTGCGGTTAGAAATTTGCACATTGCAAATGGGAATGTATATTAGTAGTCAAAACTCATGTGCTTTTACTACCATCATAATTATTGGTGAGTCCGAAGACCGAAGAACTATCGAAGAAATTATCCGGAATTATTATGATCGTGAAGATGGTGAAACTACACCGAGATTTAAAGCATAGTTGGTAAAAAAAATTAGAAAAATTGCAACAAAAAAATAGAAGGAAAGTTTAAAGATAATCGTTTCGCAGTTACCGAAGGAATTACATGAAGGATCGATTATTCGTTGATACACAACAAAAAATCAACGATGTAAAGTATTGTACGAAGTGGAAGATATCGCCACTTGCCTTGCAGAGTATGTAAAATTTTGGGATGATTGGGAAGTTGACCGTTACGGGAACACCAACTTAGGTTATTGCTTTTTATCTATGATCAAGACGTTGTAAATAGTCGTGTCTTTGTCATGGTAACGGTCGGGAAAAAGTGTCTAGCAACTTGTATCTTAGTCTTAATCTATTTGTTTCTTGATTTTTATTTAACAACAATTTATTTCCCTCTCACCGGATGATTAGCCACTAGTTTTATGCGAATGAGGACTTGTTCGAGCGTGCATGTCTATTCTGTCGTTACGGCCATGTATGCATGTCTTAGCTGCCTCGTTGGTTTACGACTTTTGGTGAAAGTTAGAAGGTTCCTACCCTATATCATTCTTCATCCTAACCATTGGTTAAATTCGAATGGGGATGTGATCGAACACACATGTCTATTCCGTCGTTACGGCCATGTATGTGTGCTTCAACTGCCTTGTTGGAGTGGTACTTCTGGTGAAAGATTGTAGAATGATCAACTGTAAGCCTTTCCATACAAAAACCCATATTTACCTTTATAAACTTGTTACTCCTTAGCTTTAGTGGTGGAGATGTGTATCCTTGCCAAGCTGGTGGAGATGTGTATCCTTGCCAAGCTTATGATAGAATACTCGTCACGACCGAGCAATTGAGCGAATTAGTTACATGTTACCACATAGATTAGTTGAGTGATTTGAGTGTTTTCATCTTCCTATTTCGTGAGGTGTTTGGTTGTGTACTTGTAATAGATCAAATAAATGCTTTAACGGAAAATATCCTTAGGGATACATTTTTATAAACTTCTAAAGGCTACTTGAGGACAAGTAGGATTCAAGTGGGGGGATATTTGATGACATCAAATAACGTCTATTTTATAGCATCATTTATCCCATGTTATTAACTCATTTTGTATAATTATTGCAAAGAATTGTTACTTAATCGTTTATATTTGAGAATTGCAGTAATTATGGAGTACTTGGTGAATATTAGCAAAAGGCGCGCATTCTGGAGCTTAAATGAAGATATTTTGAAGATTACTATTCTAAAGACCAATACGCTGTATCCATCAAGGAAGATACGGCGTATCCGTGCCTGCACTCACCAAAGACCACAAAGGAAAGAAGATCAATACGCCGTATCCAGAAGAAGTCAATACGCCGTATTGAAGATATAGCATGTGAATATTCTGGAAGATATCAAATGTGGTCCCTACTCCAAGAAACTTCAATACGCCGTATCTAACCCCTTGGATACGCCGTATTGAACCGACTTCCAGACCCTATAAATACAAAACTCAAAAACGAGTTTTAAGGGTGCTAAATCATATTCTCGATACCTAAACCATAAAAGGTTCAAATATGTTTCGTAAGAGAAAAAAGAGCAGAAGCTGGTCGAGAAAAACTTTCAATCAATCTCCGTAGGAGACATAGTTGTAATTCCATATACTTAGTAATTATTCAATTTTGGTATCATTCGTTAAACTTCGGTTTGCTTTACTTGGATAAATTAATTGTTTTATATTTATTATGAAGTTTGAGGCTAATACTCTTCGGGTATTAAACATTATTATGTAGATTGCTGAATGTTTGGTATTTGTTTTATCTTCGATTTCTTGATTTCTTGATTTATCGTTTGAATGCTTGTTTATGTTTTTCAACTTTATACTTCGTTTACTGCTTAGTATGTGACCTATCATTCAAATGGGTCTTTTAGTCCTACATACTTTATGCAATGCAACTGCCGGTGTTGTTTGGGCGTAGGTTAAGAGTCTGGGATAGCTCTTCATATTGCAATTTATATATCTAGAATTATAGGATCACAAATATTGACCTATCTTTGCCTTTTGATTGTGAGCTTAGTTGAGCCATAATGTGACCTTAGTATCAACGAGTACGTTCTACTCAATTGGTAAAGACTCGGATAGTGGACTACTAGTATATAAAGAGCCGTTAAGCAGTAAGTGGGTAAAGTCTCTATGAGCTAGGGTTTAACAATTAACAAGATCACCATTGCTTTAATCCCTAAGATAGATTATAATCAGCAAATAAGGATGCTTTATGCGGATGCTTTAATTGTGACAGAGTTAATGTGTCTAGGTCTTAGGATGATGTAACACCTAAGTCTTAAGAATGATATACCGCCTCGAGAGAAGAAATCATTGCACTTAATAAACAAACCAACTTTCTAATCGGATTAATAATGGTTTATACAATTTTCTTATATTTGGCTCGATCGCTCTTTTATCTTTCGTTAATTTTCTTACGTGGGTTAAAGTGCCTTGAATTGATTGTAGTCACCAACCAAACCGTACCAGTCTCTCAGGCTGAAAACCCCCTTTTTCCCGTTAGAATTAGGATTAGGACTGACATAGGTTTGGAATAGGATAGAATTAACATAGATTAGATAACTAAGTTATTAATTAAATTGATAAGATTTAACCTTGCTTCAAGTGTTTGACACCCTACTTACCACGAAACTACTACCGATCGGGTACACTGCCTGTTAAAGTGTTGTTTTTGGTTTAGTCGGCAAAATATAAATTTAAAACTTGAATCATAAAAATATACACCACACAACGACACATCAATTGGTAATACCTCAGTGTAAACGCGTGTGACCCCATAGGCTCACGTATTTTCAGCCATATATTTATTTAATATGATATGAGCTTCCTAATAGCTCCTACTTGCGAATGTCATAATCACAAATAATTATACTAGCAAAGGTTAGCGTCTAGCAACACGCCAATTATCCCATAAATACATGAGTGTGTTTTCGTAAACGTCTTAGTGTAAATGGTTTGTCATGAATTATCCTTTTGTTTCAGATACCTTATTAAACTACGGACATGGATCGAGTCATTCCAAATGTTTAACTATTACGTATCTAGATATAGATATTGAACAAGATTATCGAATGTGCTTTACATCACTTCTGAAAATAGCCTTTATAACTACCTTACTCAGGACAACGTTTAACTATATCAAGAAATGATATTCCACACATGCAAGACCTACTTGCATCCCAAGTCCGTGGACGAGTAAAATATAACAACTTATGAGATTCACTATTGACGCCGATCCATAAAGTGAATACTCGTAGGTTGGGGTAGTCTAATGTTCATAACCAATGAATAACATATGATTTTGGCGGACACATCCTTTAATATTCAACGAATATCACCAATCGCTCATATATTTATCTTAATACAACAATACTCCCGCATCGTTGACTAAGAATGGACAATTTAGAATAAATATATTTATTCATGGATTTAAACATGCAAATATAGAATACATTACTATAAATGAAGATGATTATATCAGGTATATCAAATCATTATTTAATACAACTGTTTATAGTTCCATTATCTAAATACTAACAACAGATATACATGAGACTACTAGCAGGTCAAAACCCAATGTTTCAAGCATGTTCGACCTATTAGGTACAAGACAGGTAAGTAGTCATCTGAGTAAACTTTGAGAATACTTATTTCAAAACTCACAAGTTGTGAAGGGTTTGAATAATACAATGATTTGTACGTGTGCACTCAAGTACAAGTATCACTATATGAGTATTGCCACACTACATTCCATAAGGTGTATGACATCAATAAAACACCTATTAGAGACAATCATCTCAACAACTTCTCAAACTGTAAAGAATTCTTATTCTTTTAATGTATAATGGTCTAGTCAGCAGAGTCATCAATTAAGATACGATATGTAATGACTAGGGTTAAGGATTACCTCAATCAAAATTAAGCATTAGTGTATACAAACAACACTAAGCTAAAATTCATAAACAATAAATGTTCCTTTGGTAATGTTTGGCTCCTCACCTGAACTCCGGGTTCGTTGGCTATGATAATTGCGCCATAATTGTCGCAGCATATATCCATAGGTTTTTCATAACTAGAGACGATTCTGAGCCTAGAAATGAATTTCCTAATCTAAACAGCTTCCATTGGAACATTTCTTTTAATAGTTATCTAATGACCTTCACTTAGATACCAGTGTTGTCAAATCATCTTGCACTCATGCAAATGATACAAATAGTCTAATATGATATTCATGATGAATCTTTTAGCTAGACTCAAAGTTTTCATACATGTGTTCTATCTCACCAATTGAGATAGAACTTT
The DNA here is from genome assembly GCA_026074375.1 of Tanacetum coccineum. Taxonomy (NCBI): domain Eukaryota; kingdom Viridiplantae; phylum Streptophyta; class Magnoliopsida; order Asterales; family Asteraceae; genus Tanacetum; species Tanacetum coccineum. Next base: position 45,807 of record BQNB010004385.1, on the reverse strand, counting down.
AAGGTTCACTCAATGATATGTCATATCATATTAGACTTATTTAACCGCACATATTTATTCTAATACACATCTATTCCAAGGTTGTATGTTTTATTTCCTAAATCTCTCATAAGAAACTTTATTCCAATCTAAAGGATGAAATCTAGCTTAGATGAATGTTGTTTCTATTATGTTAACAACATATTTGATTTAAGGAAAATAAACAAACATGATGCTCCCACTAGCTCTCAGGTATACTCATGAGCTATCTTAGTTCTAATTAAAAGTCAAAATATTGATTTAATAATTAAACTTAGGATTCCAGCTCCTAGATGTGTGCTTAATCTAATACTTGGATTATCACATTAGGTACACGTTCTAAAGATTTTATGGATTCATAAACCCTTTTGATTACACACCGTCCTTGCAAGATAATCAATCAAGTAAGATTTTTGACAATTACCATATTTCATATTCATGAAATCAAGTATGGCAATTAGTATCTTTATTTATTTTACTACTTGAAAATACAACGAAGTTTTAATCACATTTAATTGCTTGAGTATGAGTAAAATCTCTTGTCATAAACCATGCATTAAAAGCATGTACAATTTTGTCAATATGAGTCTTCTTCTAAAAATCCATTTTCACTTCACAGTTAAATCATTTTGTGAAAGATCAATCAAGTTCTAAATGATTATTTTTTATGCACTGCATCTTTTCATTCATAGGCTAGATCGATTCATTGGATTCAAGATCCAACAATGTATTTGTTTATAGTTAGTAGGGTTTACAACTATCCTCTAATTGATATACCTCAGCATTGATATAAACCATATTACACATTTGCTTGAGGTATCCTTACGGATCTATGAATGTGAGTTACATCACTTTGAGTTTCAACATTTTTATGTTCAGCCTTATTGTGACGTTTGCTAGTGTGTTTACAAGGTCGTGTATTTTGTTCTTGAATATTCTTAAGATCTACAAATGCTCCCACTTGCTTTTTGTAAGAAGATACCATGTCTCAAAATACTCAGCAGATCAAGCAACAATGAATTGTTCTTGTTTCGGACATACAAAATACATTGGCAGCTCTCGACTCTAGTTTGTTAATTAACATGCTTCATAAGATATTAACAAATTTAGAACTTTAATCAAGACTGAATAGGATTCATCTTATTCCATAACTTGATACCTTCTATGTTGGAGTCTTATTGGGTATATCCATGACATACTTAATTTTCTAACCTCGATAAATTTGGAGGTAGAGTAGTTAAAGTTATCAAATATTAAACAATATCAATAAAGTTTGATTTATCACATCAGCCATACCATAAAGATGTAGTATTCTATGCGTATTGAGATTTTGAGAAAATATCACAATTCCTTAGACAACTTAATACTCTTTAGGTCACATACTTGCCAATTGGGTCAAACCGAATTGCATCCACAGTATTGTCAAACCAATTACATGCTATAACGTATAAGTCCTGGAGCAGTTCAAGGACTTTATGTTCATGTCCTAACAAGAAGACATAACAAGTTAACAACTTACTTTATGTTATGAGTCATTGATAATTCAAGGAGTTTATGTTTATGCCCTAACAAGAAGACATAATCATACTAACTAAAGTAATTATGAATGCCTACTATTGGCTTTAATTAGTAATTTTAAGTTAATTGCATACTTTATATTATGACTTTAAAAGAAAACATAATTACATTGACTAACGCATTTAGTGAATGTATTAAAGTAGAATTTCATTATATCTTGACATTTGTTCTAGATAGGGAAACATACTTTTTATGTGTAGAAGTCCTAGTAGAATATTAGTTTTCTTACCTTGCGGTCAAGATAAACCATAAATCATATTGTTATGTGTTCTACCTTACACACAATTAAGATTTCTCCCACTTGTGCACAACACAACATCACCAAACACAACAATCATCATAATTCCCACCCAACCACTACCCCGCGTCCCAGATGACCTCTGAAATAACAATAACCACATTACCGGAATCCTGCACCATACCACATATAACCCTGACCTCACACCCGTCCGAGCCAATGCGACCGATTAACAAACGCCTACACAATTCCTTGACAGCTCTGCTTAATTACCTCGGATTCACTGTACCGCGCAAACGACGCATAGTCAATATAACCGCGGTGCTCTAGTCTCACTCAATTAACACTTCTGCCACTCGCACACTCATTCTCTGCCTCAGACTGGTATCTCCTACAAGTTTTTCGTGAATTAATTTTTATATATCCATTCTGTTATTAATTTGATTTTCCGATGTACAAAAAAACCGCGGTCAAAAGAGGGTTTGGATTTGCCATGTAATCTCTCTCCAATAGGTGGACGTTTGGATTGTGAATAACACCTAGATCGGGGTCGTATGTTTATGTGTTTATGGCCTATTAGGGGTGTTTGGGACAGCAGCCCCTAAATAAGGGTGTGTTTGGTTTTACTTATATTTAATATTTATGTAAATTTGACAAATTATTAATTATGGGACGCGAAAATACTTGTGATATTGATTGATGGAAAAGAGGAAATATTGTATTTTAGATACATGGAAACGTTGTATAAACGGCAAGGTATGCCGAAATTATAAAAAAAACACTAATATACTTTGTAATTTTATATTCTTTAACTTTCATATGAATCTTAAAAAATCTGCTACAAAGGAAAAGATATATAATATTTTTATATTATAAATTATAAATCTACAATAACCCGGCTAATAATTTCAAAAAACTATAATTTTACAAGCGATATCTATAATATTTTAACTAAAACCGTCAAGGAAACTAAAACTTTAAACTTATAATCTATTATTTTATATAGTCACGTCTATAAAATGAATAAGATTAAACACACTTGTAAAAGTTTTAAAGACATTATTTGTCTAAATTATAACTTTAAAACGTACGTTTACGTTTATCAAATAAATCTTTAATGAGTTATTTAGTAATTTTTCCGAACGCGTGTCAGATAATATTATTTTAATTAATATCTCATATTTATTATCTATAATACTTACGAAGAATTATATACTTTAAATAATGCGCTTTCGAATGTTTGCCTTTGGTTATAAATACCCGCCTATGAATTATATACTCACCGTTCTTCATATGTTATATATACGGGTTACCATTACCATACCTTGTTTATCTTTGGTTTGTTGTTTTATTTGGTCACTACGAAGTGTTATAATTTGAAAACTTTGAGTCATTTTGACAACGTTTGTGTGTCGACTCGTAACTCTCCATCGGAAAAATCCCAAAATATATCCTCCTTAAACGCTAATGCGCTGCATAACTGTTAGGATTAATTGCCAACATCTTGGTCGCGACAGATTTTCGTTGATTTATGAGTCTATTGATTGTTTGCCTCTATAGTAGCAGATGAGTGTGAGTTCATAGCCTCGCATTTAACTCTTTTTATGTTTTGAAAACCCGCGAGGGAGATACATGCTTGTTTTAGAAAATCGAACACAGGTGATTTTATTATGTGAACGTTGCTATGAGTGTATTGTTGTGGCCCTTCCTTCATGAACCGTCAATCACCGCTAACCGGTGAACGCTGATGCAATAATAATAGATCTATTTTGGCCTAACGACCTGTCTGGCGTGTGTTCCTTGCGAGGGCATACGGGGACATATTGTATTTAGTATTGGGAGTGTGTAGCACTATCACTCCAGGTTGGGCACATGGTTAAGGTTCGGTTCGTGGCTCTAGCATCGTTGTGATTGTTCTATGAACTAAATGTTTTGCTATGCTTGTGTTCAAAATGATTGTTTATAAACTCTATGAATTCACTCAACGTTTTCGTTGACTTTTTAGCATGTTTATCTCAGGTATATGCTTGCTAGCTTGGATGGGATGGAATGCGGATATCGAAGGACGTGGACTTGGTGAACTTTGCACATATGATAAAATGTTTTCTTTTAAAGAAACTTAAGCATGTTGTGGGTTATTTTGAAATGAGTTTTTATAAAGTTATTAGGACCTTGTAACTCTAATCTATTTTTTAATAAAAATTGAATGTCGTTTACCGTGACTCGTGAGCTTATATTATGAAGTAGCACCCAAATGTTGTATTTCGCTGCGTTGTAAATTTAGGGGTGTTATAAAAGTAATGTATTATCTCAAGGCAAGCTAGAAATAATATGGGTTACTAACAAGGTAATAAGGCTTATAGCTCCCAATGAACTAGACAACATTACAAGAATGATTCATCAGTAGTAAAAACGCCTCCTATTGGATTTAACAACATTGTAAGTGTTACCTCACGAATGCAAGGAAAATAGCGATTTATTTACTTTCTTGCTCTCTTTGAATGCCTACTAGTAGCAATGTACTTAAGTATTGAAGGGAGTGTATGAAGTTCTACTATATATATGAGAGACTAGCCATCTATGCTATTTATTAACTTGAAAATTAGCGTGTAATTCCTCCTTAATCGGTCTACCTAGCCACAAGGGTGTGTAGCACCTTAGGGAATCAAATGAGTTTAGGAAAACTACCTAGAAAACATACTAGTAATTTCCTTTACTCGTTTGTGGTTTATTGAGATTTCCTTTTCTAAACATTTTAAGCTCATGCATCGTCTTGACAAGTGCAAGATGTTATCATTTTGGTAGCTATAGAAAACACGTTCTCTAGTTATCCAAAAGTCATATATATTTCAAACAATTTCAAAACAGAATAAGGGTAATGCAGCCTACTTGAAAGAATAAGAGACGTGCAATCGTACTTACCCGTTTGACTTTTACAAGACAAAACAATTTCATGAGTAAGTCTTGCTCTGAGTTCGCTTAGAATTGGGATAATTCAAGCGTTCCTATTATAGCCTTTTCAAACAAGGAAAAAGGATAGTAATGAGTCGCTCTCTTTCTTACAAGGAAAGGAGACTAGGTTTGTCTTTTTCACGAAAAGAACAAATTATGTTGCACTAATACCAGTAATAGAATTTACAAAGTTTAAATATTTAGTATTTTTGATAATTAATCCTTTTAAAAATTAACTAACCAAGTTTTAAATAAAACAATTAATTTACAAAAGGCTAAAATCCTACTTAAAGTTCCACCATCGCAAGGATCTGCTAGTAACGGTGAATTCAATAGGTAAGTGACGAGCAATAATTGCATCACGAGTGTAACTCTTAATTCCTTATGGGACCCATTGCACTAGAGTACACAACTAGTGTCATGTTGGCATGTTTAGTCCTATCTTTGCCTCGGGTTAAGGATCTTACCGCTTAACTCGATTAAGTCATCCAATTTGAGAATGTGTAAAGATCACACTAGGTCTCACGCAAAGAGGATAGTCACCTTGGGTTGCAATTCACCTACATCTCACGCTAGAGTGAAAGGAAATTGCAAGTGTCCTCAAAATTAGATGGCAAGACTTAAGATATACGGGTTTGAAGATTTTGATAAAAACATGTGTATCAAAAATTATACAAAGAAGCATGCATACATTCCTCGTATCACAAGTTAAAAACATTTTTCTTATTGTTTTAATTTTTATATGTCACGATGTCCAATTAATACTAATATGCATAACAAGTAGATATATAATTAAGTACAATACATAACACAACGCACGCCACGATTAACAATTTAAGCGTTTTATTAAAACAATGTAATCACACGTTTTATCACGGGAGAAAATTAATGGTTATCCAAACCCTAGATTGACACCCTTAAGAGTTATAAAAAAACTCAAGTATTTCAATCATTAACAAAACAGTGCAATAACACGTTTAGTTACGGGAAAACATTAGAGGATAACCAAACCCTAGAACATCTTGGTTATAAATAACACAAGTGATTAGATCGTTAATAAAATGGTGCAAAAACTTTGTCTAAAAAGTTCTTATAAACCAATCTAAGTGTATGTTTTTATCATGGTAGAAAATTACTGTATAAGCCAAACCCTTGATAAAATTGTTCAAAACATTAGTTAAGTTTCCAATCTTGTTTAAACCAATTTTAAATAAATCATAAGATTTAGTTTTGGAAAAGCATTTAAGTTTCATTTTATTTCCAAAATTGATTTGCAGTTTACACACGTCACAACAAAATATAAAGTGCAAATAAACGAAACAATAAAAACAATCATATCCGACATACAAGGGCTCAACCGATGAATTCTTATGCTTGGGTCCATGATCCATCATGAAAACCCGAGAGGTCAACTAAAGGACAATCCAAGAACCAAACTAATAGGGCTCCCACATGCTTTTAGACATATTACAAAGCAAGTAGAAACCAGTAAGCCCTAAAAATCAGCATGTTAATTTCAGATTTTATCCACTTTAGAGCCTAAAAAGTCAAGGAAAGAGTCTTCCCTAACTTTTGCAATAAACTACAAAGTTATGCTCTATGAGTCGGGAACCTACAAAACAAATTTCAGAGTCTAATTCTAAACAGAACGACGGAAAATTAAATTTTTAGTGCAGGAATGTCCAGCAGGCCTGTTTTAACTAAATCAAAAAAGCATGTTAAATTCTAGAGCTTTCATCGATTTTACACGTCTAACCTATTAACGCATTAAGGATATGAATGCTACAAGAGGTTGGCTTATTATCCATGACAAACATGCATGTATTTATCATGGATTACAATTAAAACAAGTAATAAACAAATAAGCCAAATTAATGAAAGATTTAAAGCATATAAAGCCTTGTGTCATGCACACGTAAAACCCGTAACCTAGGTTTTCAAATACAAATTTTAAGACCTCTTAGGGTTGATTTTTCAACAAAAATTGCCCTAAGGGCTGTTCTAAATCGTGTAAAAGAAAACATATGAAAACAAGTGTGTTTAGCCAATTTTACGTGTACATAAGTAATCTAAGACATCATATGATGGCTCGTGATGCCACTGTTAGGATTTATATACTTAATAACTATTATTAACATATAAACTCTACAGATTAATATCCCAAAGGCGGATCCATGTGATGTAAAAAGATTAACAAATAAATACTTTATTTACCTCTTGTAGCGTAATCGAATGAACTAACGGATCAAGAACGGAAACTCCTTCTTGTTTCTTGAAACTCACGAAACCCTAAGAATCACCAAAGGAGGTTATCTCTATGAATATCCACACTACACGTCGTAGTGTAATTACCCGAATGCTAGTTCATTGATTCCACGATATAAACACGAACACTAGTTTCTTGCTTATAGAAAATCAATCGATAAACCCTAAAAGGAATAAGTTGAGTCGATTGGTTATAGGAGATGGGAGGGAGAGAAAAATCTTCTTATTTTTTTTCTTAAGTTATGGGATTGTGTCAAACCCAATCCTTATATAGCTTAAACCAAACTTGGTGAACAAGTAAACTTGGTTAACAAGTTTGGTTTTCCCCCCTTTTCTTTTCATCCTTTAGGTTGGCCACCCCAAGACAATATGGACTTTCCAGATTGTTTTGGGTTAAGTCCATTTATTAAGTCATTATTAATAAATAAAAGCCTTTAGTTAAATAATGCGTCTAACGGATTAATTAACGGCCGTTAAGCGATTCGTGAAATATAATTAATATAATTACTATAAGTATATTAAATACATTATAATTGGTAGTACCTTGATGTATACGTGTGTGGCCCTATAGGCTCACGTATTTCTAGCCGTATAATTATTTAATATGATATGAGCACTTACCAATAGGTATAACGAATTTTGTAGCTTCATGGATATCTTGGGTGCAATGTTATTTTTTTGGCTATGAAGAGTGACTGGCTATGGAGATAGAGTCTAAATACGTGTGAGCGAGCTGAGCAGAGGTGATAATACGTGCATGTTGGCGTCGCAGGTTATTAGCTTTGCAGGCATGGTGTAATTCTGCTTTTTTGATTGCTTGCTTATTTAAGCCCTTGATGTTGTTGTTATGTGTTTCATTTCTACTTATATTTATTGGGTATGTTCGTGCTTTTACACGAAAGCTGCATGGATGCAGGCGTTTTAGGCTAAGCGTAGTCGTTTGATGATATGTGGTGTAAGAAACTATCGTTAGTGTGCCTCTGCCTTACTCACCTTATCACTTCTATTTTCATGGTTATAGGTAATTTTATAGCTAGAAGAAAAAGTTAATTTGTTTTATTCAAAAAATTATGTTATTTAGAGTTTCTTGATTGAGTCGGTTAAACCATAAATTGTTTTACGTGTTTTGGTTGGAACTGAATTGCTAAGTTAAGCGTGAAAATTTTTAAACGTTTTTGCTTAAAATAACAGGCAGGAAAGTTGATTATTCTGGTATCATTGCAGTAAACGCATTTTGGAAATAGAATTTTTCTTACCGTATTTTTTCTACCTGTGTATCATACTTATCTTCATAGTCTCATACAGTCATCAAGTTTCTTGTCGGCTGTTACAACTAGAACGATATGTATGATGTAGGGGTGGAAAAAGTACGATTGACCAAGGTTGTATTATCTGCGTTTTATGCATCAAATATGTGCAGTAAGATAATTAAGTATATAATTGTTTGTTGATTTAGTTGGTTATGCCTGAAATTGTTTTGCTGATTTTGGTTGAAACTGAGTTGATGAGTTAAGCGTGAAATTTTTTAAACGATTTTACTTAAAATGTGTCACACCCCGCTAAGAGTGGAAACACGGGGCATGGCGTTTTGATTACATTACACAAGATACAAGATATACCATGATTCGTTACAAGATGTTTAAATTACATTGTTACATTTAATACGGTCTTGAAAGTTAGTTACGCATGTCTCTAGGAAAATGTCTTAGCCGATAATAAAACTTGAACTCCATTTACCTTATATTCAAAAGCTGATCACACCTGAAAATGATACTCTAAAAGGGTCAACATAAAGTTGGTGAGCTCGTAGGTTTAGGAGTAAACCCAGTTGATGTGCCAGAATTTTAGTAGTGGACAATTGTGCAATATGAAAACAGTATACATGCAATAGTATATAGAATTCTGACATAAAATCACATGATATCATAGCATTCAACCTAATTAACAATCTATAGTGTTTCACGTACATATTGTCCTCCGAACCTATCGCCTACCAACTAGAGCTAATCCTAGGTCGACAAAGTAGTCCTTGCATAGTGGTTCACATAAAACTCATGCACAAAATGATTTGTTCCGTAGAACTTGTTCCAATAGTCCTTATGTCATTCACATAGCATTTATAGGCACATAGCATTGTCCAAAAGAAATAGAAGTTTTGCACAGATGAAAAGCATTAAAAATCATTTGAGTATCATTTCCTCCCAACAGAAAACTGTTTAAAAAGTGGAGCTACGAGAACTCACCTCAGATAAGATGATAGTAGCTAAAATAGATGGTCTCTGAATAGTGCACAACGGTACCCGACAACGACCTATTAATGAGTTTTACCTTAGTAATATGTTTTATGATAACAACCTATCATACAAGCGTTTGCGTTTAAGTTCGTAAAAGTGTTTGTGTAATTGTTATAAAGGATTTCATTAAGAAATTAACTTGATGCATTTGGGTCAAAGTGAGATATAGATATCTCTTGAATGTTGAATTGGTGTGTCATGACTGGATAAGATGTTAAGAACTTAGAAGTAAATCCGGTGAGGATTTGTTAAGGAAGGAATGACGATATCAAAGATGTAAGATTTATTAAATAAATATGGAGACGCACACGAAATGAACATTCAGGAATCAAGGATGGAGGAAGTAAGAACTCAGAAAATTAAGAACCATAGAACTAAGAACTAAACGGATGAGAACTTAGAAATGAGAAAAAAGAGATTTCATTCAAAATCTATAAAAGAAAATAAAATAAAAGAAATCAAACATGTTTTCGTAATTTAAATCCCATTATCCCAAGTTAGTTTGATAGAACATACTCGATATAGGTGCTAATAATGTTTTAGATACATAAGCTAGACGTTAGGAGTTTTTCATAAAAATCTTGTTTTTCATCTTTTAGTCGGGCGTTAAAATAATAAAAATAATAATATTTTATTATTTTGTCTTCTTGTTGAGATTTTAGAAATTAGTTCGTGCCATGGGTATAAATATGATTTCAGTTTATTTGTCAAATTTTAGTACCATCGTTTACCAAGTAATAATTACTATTTAATATTTAGGGGTTTTGTCCTTTTATCGAACTTTATAAAAGCATGAAGTTTCAAAATATTTTCTAAGTGTAAGCTATTTTACAAAATTTTGGCATGACCCGTTTGTTTGTGAAAGTTTTCTAAGGTTTTCAGACCTTAATTTCAACACTTTTTTCAATTTAATAACTTTTCGGCAAAATGCCAAAATCTAGGTTTACGTGTCGTTTGACCCAAATTACACTTCGAATGACTATTTTGACCATTCTAAACTTATATAAGTATAAATCGATTGAAAATCCGTTTTAGACACGTATGTTATGTTTAGTGGTTTCTCTCATTGGGCCTTATTGCATTAGAAAATTCAATGTGTATAAATATATATAATATATATATATAAATATATAATAATATATATATTATATATATATATATATATAGTATATATATATGGAAGGATAGAGAGAAATGGTTTTCAATCAAAATTTAGCAAAATGCCACAAAATTCATTTAGACTGCAATGTAGGATTTTCCATCTTTGAACTTTTTTTTGAATCCCAAAACGATAACATAATGAAAAATGATAAATATAACCGATAAATATCCTAAAAAGGAGACCTACAAATTGAATGGCTAATATGTGTTCCAGTTTAAAAACTAAACATATCCCCCTTTTTTTCCTTCCTAATATACCCTTATTTATTTACTAAATTAATTAATATTTTGCGTTTAATTTCTTTCCTCATATTTTGATGTTTACATCTTCCAGTTCTACACCCAAACTTATAAATTCTCGTCTGACACTTTGTCGTCTACGTCACCCCTCAAGTATTACAACAATAAATTAACAAACTCAATTCTTTTATTCTAAACAAATAAGATTATTCATTTATCGTATTTTGTGTATATGAGGAAATGGTTTTCCGTGATGATTCCCTTAGTGATGTGAAATCATTATTTTGGTATTATGTTTTTGTTAAATAATTACTATAACCCGTGCAAATATTATAAGAGACTAAAAGGAATTGGTTTTGTCAGGTTGTGTAGTTTGCATGAAAACACGACAAAGAAATATGTTCAAAGCTTGGATTGTCCTTATTTGATGTTTACATCTCCAGTTCTACACTTGGATTTTCTTTTATTCATGTAATTTACATACCATCGTAATGGATTTTTGAGCTCACCTTATTGACCCCATATGACAAAAATAAGTTCAAAGCTTCGTCCTCGCTTATCTAATACTTGGACTTGATTGGTTTTTAAACAATGTAAAATTTACCCGCCTATCTAATAAAAGCTTCGTCACGAAGGAATATGTGTAGCTCTTTCAAGGGTAAACATCAAGAAAGGTTTAAAAGTATTATGTTGTGACAACGTTTTAACTACAAAGAAGTACTTTATAGAAATCTCCTAAATTGCACTTTAAAATTTATAAGAACGCTAAACTTTTATTTTGATGCTACAATTTATGAAATTTAAATATTTTATTTTTTGTTACTTATTTAACAACTTTATATTAATGTCATTGAAAATTTATTTAGTATATTTTGTATTAAGGGTGAAAATATGTTCTCTATTTTGATGCAACATACATCTAATTTTTTATAACTCAATGCTCCTTTGTTTTACAGTCAACATTGCTCGCTGTGATTTTTTATCAGTTATATAGCTTTAACATTTATCTAAGTTTTTTTTATGTCTTATGCTAAATTATGACATCATTTTTAACAAGCATAGATTATCTATTCTATAATGTAAATTTATCTACCTTTTAAATCTATTTAATAATCTCTAAACAATTTCTTAAAGCAACCCGTCCAACGGACGGGCCTGCGGCTAGTATATATATATATATATATATATATGTATATATATATATATATGTATATATATATATATATGTATATATATATATATATGTATATATATATATATATGTATATATATGTATATATATATATATATATATATATATATATATATATATGTGTGTGTGTGTGTGTGTGTGTGTGTGGTCCAAGTTCTAGCCTACTTAGACGTTGGGCCTAATGGTCCGTTAAGATTTTCATAATTAGCCCGATAGGAGAAAAGTAAAAGTATTTAATCTTTATTGGGCTTTTCGGCCCAATAAGCCTACGAGTGTATTTTATAACGCAATAAGTTTGAAAATAGCCCAATAAGCTTTAGGAATAAGCAATAAGCCTTTAGTTTGCCAAAATAAGTTTAGAAAATAAAGCGTGAAATAGGATATGTTGCGGTCAATAAGACGAATAAGCCGTAGCTTATTCTCTTATTGGGTCGTGGCCTCAATAAGCCCAAAATAAGTCATTATAAGCCCGTATAGTAAAATAAGCTCGAAGGTCGAATAAGTTTTCTAAAATAAGCCACAATAAGCTGAGAATTAAGCCAACTAAGCATGACGGGTCCAATAAGCCCAAGATAAGCCACGGCTTATCTCGGCTTATTGAGCCGTGAGGCTTGTTTGGCCCAAAACCGCCAATAAGCCCTCGAATAAGCTAGTAAGCCCTTAAACAAGTGTATGATAAGCTAATAAGCTCTAATGAGTTGAAAATAAGCCGGACAAAATGATAATGGGCCGAGCCCATGGCTCCTTTTCTTTCCCTTGTTGGGTCGTGACCACACAAAAGCCCAAAAACACAAATAAGCTCTAACGAGTGGGCTAATAAGCCCTATACGAAAATACAATAAGCTAATAAGCTTAGTTAATAAGGAAATAAGCCGGATAAGTCATGGGCCAAGCCCATGACTCTTTTCTTTGTTTTCATTGGGACGAGACACGAAACAAGCCCAAGAGCTCAAATAAGCCCTAAATGAGCTTATTTTTAAGATAGTTTTTGAATAAGAAATAATAAGCACTTGACCCAAGATATCATTTTACCATTACAACAAAAATATTTAGATGGCCATTCTTTTGTTTCCCTTTTTGGCCACGTCGAGACCAAACACACCCTTTTAAACATTTGTTAACTTTTAAGTTTCGATTTTTAGAACGATCAACTTGTACAACTAGTATTAGAACACCATAACAATCATGAAAGGACAAGAATTTAAGGTTTTAGAAAACTTAGCAAAGAGAGTTTTCAAAATGAAGATTTAAGCTTGAACGTACAACCCAAATGTTGTTCCCGTTTACCCACGACTATTAAACCTTGACCCTTAAGCGTTCTTGATCCCGTGTCTTTGATCAATCTTGAAAATAAATGATGTGTGTGTGTGTGTGTTTGTTCGTACGAATAGGAGAGGAGAGGAGGAAGAGTTTTTTTTATTGTTTTGAGGTTTGTGGTGAAAATGAGAATGTGTGTGTGAGATTTTGAAATATAAGGACAAAAGACTAGATTATGCTTCCAACAATGTGGGAATGTTGTCCCCCTTTGTGTGTGACCGATTGGATAAGGGAAGGAAAGGAATCTCGTGATTTTCTTTTGTCTTTCGTATTATGTCGGGATCATGTGCCATGGTTTATTTTGAGAACGAATTGAAACCCGAAAGTTACTTATATTTTCATCGAATGTAAAATTGTGTTTACGTAAACTTTGAATAATCATACTATAAGTTTGATAGTTAAATTGCTTTAGATTTAGTGCAAACTTGCGTTTTTTCCCGTTTCTTGTTAACTCTAAGCGAAACCCGAAAATTTGTGTTTATTGAAACGTTATTGATTACTATCAAGTAATCTATTAAAAATGAGTCTACCTTGACATTTAGTCATAATATTTAACCATTGTCGTGCCGGTACGCGTTGTTTTGACGTTTTACTGCACGTAGGAAAACTTCCCGGTAAGTGATCAGACTTAGCTGTAAATGTTTAGTACGTAGTAATTTGTAATAAGATAGCTTATCATAGAAGAAATATGTTTGGTTGATAACCGGTTTCACGTAACTGTTTTACGTACTGCAAAAGTTAACAAAAGTTAAGGTTTGAGTTGTTTTATAGAATTTGATGAAATAGTGGTATGTAGTCATAGTATTTGGGATACTATGGCCTATGGAAAATCACCGGTTGTCACAAAATGATGGGCTGGACAACAAATTATGCTTGGTGTATCATTGTAGTTAACGGATTTTGGAAATAGAATTTTGCCTAACCGTATTTTTCTACATGTCTATCATCCTTAGCTTCATAGTCTCATACAATCATTGAGTTTTTTGCCGGCTGTTACAACTAGAACGATATGTATGATGTACGGGTAGAAAAAGCACGATTGGCCAAAGTTGTTTTATCTGCATTTTATGGATCAAATCCATGCAGTGAGTTAATCAACTATATTAGAGTTTCTTGATTTACTCGGTTATGCCTGAAATCTTTTTTCCAGGTTTTGGTTGAAACTGAATTAATAAGTTAAGCGTGAAAATTTTTAAACGGGTTTGCTCAAAATGATAAGTAGGATGGCAAATTATGCTTGGTGTGTCATTGTAATTAATAAATTTTAGAAATATAATTTTTCCTAACTATGCTTTTTCTCCCTGTCTATCATACTTATCTTCATAGTCTGATGCAATCATCGAGTTTCTTGCCGGTCGTAACAACTAAAACGATATGTATGATATACGGGTGGAAAAAGCATGATTGGCCAAGGTTGTATTATCTTCGTTTTATAGATCAAATCGGTGCAGTGAGTTAATTAAGTATATTAAAAATAAAAACCATATATTGGTGTCAGATTTTGTTATTCTCGGCATAGGGTCAATTGTACAATGTCTTGGCTTGCTTAGAATGATGGGTACCACAATTGATCGTGCTTGGTATATCATTGCAGTTAACGGATTTTGGAAAAAGAATATTGCCTAAACGTACTTTCTCTGCCTGTATATCATACTTATCTTCATAGTCTAATGCAGTCATCAAGTTTCATGCCAACTGTTACGACTAAAACGATATGTATGATATACAGGTAGGGAAATCACGATTGGCCAAGGATGTATTACCTTCGTTTTTTAGATCAAACCCATGCAGTAAGTTAATTAGGTATATTAAAAATAAAAACCACATTATGGTGACATATTTTGTTATTCTCTGCATATGGTGAGTTGCACAACGTCTTGGCTACCAGCATGTTTGCAAAAAGTTTATTAGATTAATATGTGTTATAAATAGATACTAAAATCGGGGTGACGAGGGACAGGAGATGATGTATAAAGTTTTCATGTCATGCTTGCAGCTGGAGGTTTGCTCAGGAGGACGTTTTGATAAAAGCTTTATGGGGCGTTCATCAAAGGTTTTTCGTGACCAATGTTCTTCCTGCATGCTTCATAGGAAGTCTTTGTAACAACATGTGACGACCCCTTTACCCTAATATTACTTTTATGCATCATTATAAAAGACGGTGAAAAAAACATGAGTGGTCGTGATGCCTTTTTTTAAGTTTATGTGTTCTAAGTTTACAGCCATGCCGGTATTATCCATTTTTTGGTTTTCTTTTAAACAGGCCAGAGATGAAAACAAAGGCCGAGTGTCATATTATAATGGCGGTTGATAAAAGTTTGTGCAGTGCTTTGTGAGCATCTTGACGTAAAACGTTGTTGTTTAAAGTTTACCCGATATGTTAGAAGCTACACTTACAATAAAGGTAAACTATAATTATTGTGACTGTTTATAACATGCGTTTCTATGATGTGTGGTAGTTTTGTATAAAGATGTTTTGAGTTAATAATTTTATGACCGCCACAACTTTTTGTTTTGTTTTGCGGTGACGATATTTTTGATTCGTTGTTTTGCAGCACGGATCTCGGCATACCGTTCAGGTAGATGGTGATGATGTTTATGATGATGGCAATGATCGCGACAATTGTGATTTAACACGGATTAACATACCTTTGTTAAAAAGATAACGGGTTTCGGTAACAGATTAAAAGAAGCACATAGAGGTGGTGATAATGCTACGTGTATTTTGAATCGAAGGACGTTGGACTATTTTCAGTAAGGTTGTAACTTGATCTGAAACACGTTGTATTTTTTATGAGGGTATTTTTGATAAATCACAGTCACCATGATCATCATCGTTATTAGCATCATCATCACATCTATCTGAATGGTTTCTTGAAGCTTGTATTTTTAGAGGGCTTGCTGCTTTCAATGATGATATGTTTGCAACCAACAAGGGATCATCTAGTAACAACCGTTTTACCAGTGATGATGTATAATAGGTATACCAAGCCTCCGGGCTTAGGCCAATTGACATTTGGGCTCTTTGGCCTAACTAAATAGTCATGGGCCGAAACTAAACCTACATTGACAAACGGACGCGGACCTAACTTTAGGGTACCTCCGTCCGCGGAAAGCACACGCATCCGTACAAATGGTTAGTGTGGTACCTTGTCTGACAAGGGACCCTCTCCGGCCACTAACAAAACATGCGAAATATTAGGAAACCCTAATATTTCGTTCGCCTATAAAAAGGAACCCTCTGAAACAATGAACCGTATGATTTTCTCACCCTATACTCTCATACTTTCCCTCTCTACATGTTTACTTACTTTCACGCTGGAGTCTAACCGTGGGGTCCGTCCCCACGGTAAGGCTAACGGTTTTTATCTGATTGTGAAAGAAATCGTCACTTCTCTTGCTCTAATACAAAACCCAACGCTCAAATCATCTGGAAGCCCAACCCAACGCAGGATTTGAGCCCAGGTCTATACCCGACATCTATTTTGTATTAACAAGTGGCGCCATCCGTGGGACCCAAACGCAACTAGGTTTTCTAAAAAACTCACCATGAGCACTCATGAACAACAAACCTCAACACTTCCCACATCCGTTGTGCGAAACACTAGGGGAAAAAGTAGTCCACAAAATCTCGAGGAACCTGCGTCCAATGAAGCTCTAAGAGAATTGTGCGACAAGAACTATCACCAACTTTTGCCGCTTATCGCTGAAAAAATGCAAAAAGAAATGGAGCAGCAAGATAAGCTCAACGCGGTAAAGGCACGCCTACTTTACAGCAATGAATCTAGGAGAAATCCAAGAAACCATGAAGAGTCCCATTACTCTGAATCCAAAACGCCAACTATCCGGACAGAGCCGAGAAGAAGGCATGGGCCCAAGCACTCCCGAAGCCCGTCACCAATCGCCAGTGTCTTCAAAAGACTCAAACAAAACTGACCTCCTTCACCTAGGCTCCGGTCGCGGAAGGAGGAAGGTGTGTTCAATAGGCTAGGAAGAAAAGAACCAGGCGCGTATACACGCTTTGATAGTCACCACTAGAGTTCCCAAGCAAAGGGAACCTAGGTACCGGCAAGAAAACATCATCATGAGGGCACATCGTTCGGAAGAACTAGTGGATATTCGAAGAGCGAAGACAGCGAAGGGGGTCACTGGAAGTCCAAATCAAAAAGGCATAGGTCAGATGCCTACGAAGATGATCTCTCCCATCCTTCGACGTGTAAAGAAAGAAACCCTTTCACAACCTGGATCTGACATTTTGACTTCCCAAGGATAAGGATGCCTAGCCATGTCAAGACTTATGATGGAAGTGGGGATCCGGAAGACCATATAAGCTATTTTAGTCCGCTACAAAGACAGAGAGATGGGAAATGCCAACGTGGTGCCACATGTTCAACTCGATGCTAACTGGGAATGCTAGAGTCTGGTTCGACAAACTTCCAAAAGAATCCATTGACAACTATGAAGATCTGAGGGCAGGATTTAGGGAAAATTATCGCCAGCAAACAAAACACATTAAGGATCCAGTGGAGATACATCACATCAAGCAAAAGGACGGAGAGTTTATGAAGGATTTCATGGAGAGATACAAAGAAGAAGTCCTGGACGTGGAAGGAGCGTCGAAATGCATGAAGATCTCCGGATTCATGCATGGGATAACCCACCCTGAGTTGATCAAGCGTTTATACGAAAAAATCCCAAGGTCAATGGACAAAATGTACAGGGTAACTACGTCTTTTCTACAAGGGGAAGTTGTCGCATTCAGTCATGGCCGAAAGAAAGCACCCACGCCATGGAATCAACTAGAAGGGGGAAACAAACCGAGTTTCAAAAAGGGTTTCAAAAACAAGCACAGGTCAGACCAGAAGCCAGACAGGTTTTCACTCCATACAAAGACCCTGAAAGAAATTTTTGCTTTAGAAAAAGGAAAAGTCAAGGCTCCACCACCAATGGTTACCCCTGCGGAAAAAAGGGATCCAAACAAATACTATGAATTTCATACAGATACGGGCCACAATACGGACGAATGCATGCAGTTGAGAAAGCAAATAGATGAAATGATCAAGGCAGGTAAATTGTCATAATTCATCAAAGAACTAAAACAGAACGACAAGCCAAAGGCACATAAGAAGGGGGAAACGGCCAGAAAGGAAAGACCACTAGCCATCCTAATGGTCCAACCATGGGAAAGAGTAGCCAAGCAAAAGGTTACCCAGAGTTTCTCTCCGGAGACAACAATATCTTTCCCACCTCTAGGAGACGAGGACGGAACAGAAGGACCAATGATCATTGAGGCTGAGATAGGAGGGCACTTCGTGCACCGAATGTACGTGGATGGAGGAGCATCCTCAAAGATCCTATATGAACACTGTTTCATCAGGCTCTGGCCTGAAATAAGAAGCTAGATGGTTCCGCCTACCACATACCTAACCGGATTCAGTGGGGAAACCATTTGGCCGCTGGGCCAGATATCCTTGCTAGTGAAAATAGGTGATGAAGGGCATTCCACTTCCGCATGGATGAACTTCATGGTTGTCAGGTCACCATTCCAACACAATGGAATAATAGGCAGGCCGGGTATAAGGAAAATCCGTGCCATACCATCCACGGCACATGGAATGTTAAAGTTCCCAGTCAAAGGAGGAATTGTAACATTACGAAGCAGCAGGATCATCCTAATGGAATGTTTAATGATCTCCGAACCTAGCACATGGCCCCCCGAAGTTGGTAAAATATTGGAAGAAAAGATAAGAGTGGCCATTCATCCGGAATACCCTGAGCAAACAATAGCCATATGGTCTACCCTAATAGAAAAATGACGCAAGGAACTATGTACTCTGCTTGGACAAAACTTAGATGTTTTTGCCTGGAAACCAGCAGACATGACGGGCGTTCCATGACACACAGCGGAGCACCGTCTAAATGTTCGTGAAGGGTGCTCACCTATCAGACAAAAGATGAGGGGGCAAGCACCAGAAAGGAAAAAAGCAATCCAAGAAAAAGTAGAAAAGTTGGTAGATGCTGAATAATGAAAGAAGTTTATTATCACAACTGGCTATCTAACCCAGTCATGGTCAAGAAACACGATGGAAGTTGGCGAATGTGTGTAGATTTCAAAGATCTAAACAAAGCATGTCCTCAGGATGGTTACCCACTGCCGGAGATAGATTGGAAAGTAGAATCTCTCTGCGGATACCCCTTCAAATGTTTCCTGGACGCGTACAAGGGGTATCACCAAATAAAAATGGCAAAGGAGGATGAGGAAAAAATGGCATTTATCACAAATCAAAGGATATTTTGTTATTCAAAGATGCCATTTGGCTTAAAAAATGCCAGAGTGACCTATCAGCGTTTGGTAGACAAAGCATTCCATAGGCAGATCGGGCGCAACCTGGAGGTATATGTCGACGACTTGGTCATAAAAAGCCGTACGGAAGAAGAAATTATCCGCGACATAGCAGAAACATTCAAAACTCTCCGACAAATAAACATGAAGCTGAATCCAAAAAAATGCTCCTTCGGAATGTAAGAGGGGATGTTCTTGGGCTACAAAGTGAATACTGACGGACTCAAAGTGTGTCCAGACAAGGCCGACGTGGTCCTTAGCTTGCCATCTCCAAGATGCCTCAATAGACGTGCAAAAGCTGAATGGGAAACTAGCAAGTTTAAATAGGTTTTTGTCAAAGTCAGCCAAAAAATCACTGCCTTTCTTCAAAACCTTGAAAAAGTGCACAAAAAGAGTGACTTCCAATGAACTCAGGAGGCTGAAGCAGCCTTCAAACAAATGAATAAGCTCATCGCATAACTCCCAATGCTAACCGCACCAAAGGAAAAGGAGGAGTTAATAATATATGTAGTCGCGGCCAAGGAAGCCATCAGTGCAGTGTTAATGACGGAAAGGGAAGGCAAACAAATACCAGTATACTTTGTGAGCCGCGCCATACGAGGGCCGGAGATCAACTACAAGCCCATGGAAAAATTGGTGTTAGCTTTGCTCAGTGCAAGCAGGCGGCTAAAAAGATACTTCCAAGCACACGCAATTATTGTTATCACGGATCAGTCGATAAAGCAACTATTGTCAAACTCATAAATCAGTGGGAGGATGCTAAAGTGGAAGTTTAAACTAGAAGGATATGATATCTAATACAGGCCGAGGGCATTAATCAAAGGACAAATACTAGCAGATTTTATTATGGAACGGCCGGAGGAAGAATCCCCGGATGTACCCATGACAGAACCGGAGGAAATACCAGAACCTTGGACCCTTTTTATAGACGGATCATCTTGTATAGATGGTTCCGGAGCTGGACTAATACTAACCAACCCAGTAGGGGTTGAGTTCACATATGCCATGAGGTTTAGGTTTGAGGCTACAAACAATGAAGCTGAGTATGAAGCATTAATAGCCGGTCTCCGGATCGTAGAACAAATGGGTGTAAAAAACCTTTAAGCAAACGTGGACTCACGGCTTGTAGCCAACCAGGTAAATGGTTCTTATGTAGCAAAAGAACCAGGCATGGTTTAGTACTTAGAAAAAGTAAAAGGGTTCACAAGCAATTTCAAGGAATTTTCCATCAAGCAAGTGCCGCGAAGCGAAAACAAAAAGGCGAACGCCCTAAGCAAGATTGCATCTACAAGCTTCGCGCATCTAAGTAAGCAGGTACTTGTGGAAGAATTAAAGGAAAAGTCCATAAATGAGAAGGAAGTCCTAGCCGTAGTAAAGGAGGAAGGACACACATGGATGACACCCGTATATGAGTACCTCACAAAAGAAATCCTTCCAGAGGATAAAAATAAAGCAAGAGTGGTACGTCGCAAGGCATCAAGGTATACTGTGATCAACGGAACTTTATACAAAAAGTATTTTTTAGGACCTTGGCTCCGGTGCATCAGACCACTTCAAGCCAATTATGTCCTTAAAGAAATACATGAAGGATCCTGCAGCATGCACTCTGGTCCTAGGTTTGTAGTCGCTAAGGCCATCCAGACAGGATATTATTGGCTAACAATGCACGCAGATGCACAAAAGCTAATAAAAGAGTGTAATGATTGCCAAATCCATCGCTCTGTCCCAAAAAATCCACAACAAAACTTAACCCCATCACGTCTCCATGGCCATTCTATAAGTGGGGGATCGATATAGCCGGACCTTTCCCGGAAGGTCCAGGCAAAGTCAAGTTTCTAATTGTTGCCATTGATTACTTTACCAAATGGATTGAGGCAAAGCCTGTCGCGACTATCACGGGAACTCAAGTAAAGAAGTTCGTATAGGATAACATCGTCTGCAGATTTAGCCTACCTGGGGAGATTGTATCAGATAATGGAAAACAATTTTGTGAAAACCCATTCAAATACTGGTGTGAGAAACTAAGCATCCGTCAGTGCTTTGCCTCCGTGAAACACCCACAAACAAATGGTTTGGTGGAAAGAGCAAACATGAGTTTGGGGGAAGGAATCAAGGCTCGGTTGGATGAAAGAAGCAAAGACTGGATGGGGGAACTCTCACATGTCTTATGGGCACACCGTACAATGATCAAGTCAAGCAATGGAGATACATCATTTTCACTAACATACGGCACGGAAGCGGTCATACCAGCGGAAATAGGCATGCCAACACTCCGGACTGCGGAAATAGACTTGATAAAGAATGATGAAGCCTTGGAAATAAATTTGGACCTCATAGAGGAAAAAAGAGAGCAAGCAGCAATTCAAGAAGCAAAAAGCAAAGCTAAAATGGAAAAATACTACAACTCTAAAGTCTGCGGCACAAGTTTTAAACCGGGGGACATGGTCTACCGTAACAATGATGCAAGTCACGCCAAAGACGGAGGTAAACTTGGGCCTAAATGGGAAGGACCATATAAGGTCACAAAATCATTAGGAAGAGGAGCATACAAGCTTAAGGATTGCCAAGGAAACGAACTTCCGCGGACATGGAATATTTGTAACCTTAAAAAATGTTATATGCATGAAGTGTAAGCACCCGCCCGACACGTATGATACTCCGGAGGGCAATGTTTTAATTTTCCTTATTTTGTAATGTCTTGAATTTTAATAAAAAAGTGGGGATTAGCTACCCTCACAAATTTAAATTCCTAAAATTATTTACTTTGCAAAGTTATGTTAATTGTCAAGACGCGCACGCAGGGAGCCACACTCCGCGAACATGTTACCCCGTGTAATAAAGGTTGAGCAACCTCAAAATTGACTTAGGTGTGTAAGAGGTATTGCAAACCCAACACCGGGAGAATAACCCACAAATATTCATAAGACTATCTATTACGAACGTACAACAGTAATAATAAAAAGATAGCAGCATTATAACACGTGAGAAACACCTTTGTTATAAGACGGACGCACTAGCATCCACATAAAACACACGTCTAACGTGACAAGTTAAAAACCGCAACAAAGAAGGCCAACACACGGCCGCGGTACAAAAGCAAATATTAAATATTACATACAGGCCGCAAACAAATATAGCCACACGCGGCCACGGCATACAAAAAGGAGAATTCAACTGTTTAACTTACAACTAGCCACCATAGAAGACCACAAACGGTCACGGCGTGAGTATAAACCTAAAGATAAGGAACCTCCAGCTGAGGTATGGCAACAACACTTCCTAAGGCTTTGTCCGTATCTTCTTCTTGATAATCCTCGACGGAGAGAAGGGCTGTAGAAGTACTAGCCTCACCCACCCAAGTCTGGGAAGACAAAGGATCAGAGACTATGTCAATCATAAGCTTGCGGAGAGCTGCGGCATGTTTCTTTGCCCCCTCGGCGTGGTTATAAACGTTCATCAATGCAAAGGATAGGGAGGTTTCTCCAACAATCTTCTTGTCACCAGCATGGTGGATAAGAACCGTGAGCTGCTCAAGGCACGGCTGTAAGTGCACGGCTTCTGGGAGGTTAACAACAGGCCCGTCTAGTTGAATACAATCCAGGACCTCATCCATCCCCGCATCCTTCTTAGACTTCAATAGGTTCACCAAGGGGAAGTCTACGTCCTCAAGGGCTTTAACCGCGTCAATATAATTTGCTTTGGCAGCCTCCGGGTTGAAAGCATCAACTACAAAAAGACTCCTCCCGACAGACCCATACTCGTGACCAGCCTGCATACCAAAGTCAATGGCCCGGCCTAAAGCGTGACCCAGAATACCTTGATACTCAGAAGACTTTAAACACTTGAGGAGAGCAAGCTGTACTCCATGGGCCAGCAACCACCTTCGTCCGGCCAAAGTAGTCAAGTAGGTGGGATAAAATTCCCCCTCCAGACGGCCGGAGACATCCATTACGTGCGCCTCAAGCTCGGCCACACGGTTGTATAGTTCCTGGGCCTGCTCCTCCTGCTGCACCTCCATCTTTTTCTTGAAATCTTGAAAGCCGGCATGCAGAGAAGAAACCTACAAAAACAAGAAAACCTCTAAACGACGCATAAACAAAAGTAAAAAATACATACGGAACAAAAGATATGGACATACCTCAGAGATAAGCCTATCCCGTTCCGACGTCAAGGAGATAATCTTGTCCCCGGCCTCGGTACAGGCCACTTTAGCATTTTCCAGTCCGGACGCAAGAGAAGTGGCATGGGAGTCAAGCAAGGAGATGTCATGATCCTTCTGTGCAATAGTAACCTTCAGCACAGACACCTCCGCAGTCAAAGCAGACTTCTCCCCGGATAGCGAAGAAACTTGATCACGGAGACGGATAGCCTCCGCGGCCTCAGTCTCCTTCTCCGCTAGCTTAGACTTCAACTCAAGGATCTCCAAGTCCCTCTCTTCCAACAACTTACCACGTGTAACATATTTAGCTTTAAGTTTTTCTTTCAGCTCCAATTCATGCTCCGTGCGTGATCTCACCTCCGACCCCAAGCATATTTGCCGCGCTGCCCTTACATTAAACTCTGTAAACAACTAATCATAGCCCATTGTACGGAGATCAGAGAAAAAGGCAGGAGGAGCAACACGGCCCACTAAAGTGCGGCAGGAAAAAGCATCGTCCAGTAGAGAATCATTGGTAATGTTCCATTCCACTTAGGAACATACCAACGTTTCGCCATAGCAGGATCCACATTAGGAATCTCATAAAAAGAGTCATATGAACTCTCCGATTCCTCAGGATGGGAAGGACCAACATCCGTCGCGGCTTTAGAAGCCGTAACAGGCCTGGTGGAAGTTGTAGCAGTAGCAACAGTATCCACCAGAGCACTTAAAGTACCGGAACTGAAAAGACGAACAAAAATGAATGACTAAGGAAAATCAGGAAAAATCAGGTAGCATTTAAAAGTAAGTATGTATACCTCTCCGCAGTAGCAAGGATCTGGAAGCTCCCTTGGGCAGATAAATCTACAAAGCCTTCACCTTCTTGAGAAGGAAGAACAACAGAAGGGGCAACAGTTCCCGGGCCAACAAATGAGAGCCTTCCGGCATAATCTGCTCCAAATTAGCAAGAGTTTTGCCACCAGTACCGGAAGCAAGGGAAGGATGGTCCATCCTCAACTTCTTAGCAAGAAGAGCGCCGCCCTGCTTCATTAATCTTCTCCTTTTAACCTTTTTAGGCTGTTCCAAAACAACCCTTTCCTCACCCTGCCTGACCGCAATGGCATCCTCATCCGGATCCGCCAAATTCAAGACTTATAATAATAATAAAAAAAGAAGAAACACCGCCACAAAAAAGAAATAACACCCACCCGATCCATTGGTATACTCATAAGCCGGATAAGAATTGTCGTCAAAAAGGTAATACTTGCTCAAGCCCACCTGGCATAAAAAGCACTCCGGATATCGACGAAAAGGAGCTTTATGGCTCTCAAGAAGCCTGACGGTCTCCTCTTGATGCGCAGTAAGAAGGGGAGCGGAATCTTTTTCTAGGATGCCCCCCGTATATAAAGGAACGGAAATAGGAAAGGCACAAGAATCAACCCAGAAAAAATGACCAGTCCAGCTTTTAATGGAATCCGGAGGTTTTATAAAGCAGGACGGAGCTGTAGTAAAGAGCTTGGCAAAACAAAACAACCCATCGCTATACAAACGGGTGTAAAAGGCGCGGAACACGGTGACGGACGACGCAAGGTTAAGAACACGCATCAGAACCTCAAAATGGGATACCCATGCCGCACCAAAGGGTGACAGTTGGGAAATATGTATACGGAAGTATTTGAGTACGACCATAAAAAATTTAGTGAACGGAATCCTATAACCGCAATAATCAAAAATCCTAGTATATACGCCTACTTTACCGGCCAGAAACTAGATAATGGTCTTATGACGCCCTGGAGCCGTAGGATGCACCCCGACCGAACTATAAAAGGCCTCACAAAAGCTATCTACCATTTCTTGGGTCATAATAGAGTATTTAGCAACAGATTTAGCCATTTGGAAAGATGGATGAGGAAAAGTGCAAACCTGAAGTTCGAAGAGACCTTAAAAAGAAGAGGACGAGGTGATGATGTATAATAAAGATGAAAAGCTCGAAGAAATCAACAATGGTGAAAAGTAGAGCTGTGGAATAAGGAACAGTAAAAAAAGGGGGGGGGGTATTTATACCCTTGGTATATTTATTTCGACCCATAGCCAGATTACGACACGTGTAACCCACTCACTTGATCAACAGTAGGGGATCGCCTGGGAAACCGTTTAACAGCTGTAAAATGTCACGTCAGTCAAAAGGTAAAAGGATAGTGTTGGTACACGTCACCTACACGTCACCAACTCAGTAAGAAAGCGTCGCGGAGAAAGTACATGATCGCGGAAGGCGGCAAATCGTTAGCAATGAACCTGGAGTTTAGCACTGATTACCGCACGCGAAACATGGTCCGCATGCAATATCATACTAGACTGGGAGGACTTGATGACGTATAATAGGTATACCAAGCCCCCGGGCTTGGGCCACATTGACACTTAGGCTCCTTGGCCCAACTGAGTAGTCATGGGCCGAAACTAAACCCACTCCTGCATTGGTTACGGCCCGGACCCATCAAACGGACGCGGACCTAACTTTAGGGTTCTTCCGTCCTCGGAAAGCACAGTTATTGCGGTACCTTGTCTGACAAGGGACCCTCTCCGGCCACTAACGAAACATGCAAAATATTAAGAAACCCTAATATTTGGTTGGCCTATAAAAAGGGACCCTCTGACACAATGAACAGTACGATTTTCTCACTCTACACTCTCATACTTTCTCTCTTTACATATTTACTTACTTTCACTCCGGAGTCTAACCGTGGGGTCCGTCCCCACGGTAAGGCTAACAGTTTTTATCTGATTATGCAGGAAATCGTCACTTCTCTTTCTCTAGTATAAAACCCAATGCTCAAATCATCTGGAAGCCCAACCCAACACAAGATATGCATAGGGGCGGCTCGTGGGTTGGAGTATCTTCATGCTCCTGGTCAGACCCAACAACGAACATCTTGCTAGAGGAAAATTGGAATCCAAAGATCTCAGATTTCGGCCTTTCCAAATTTGGCCCTGCCAATCAAAAAAATGCCGAATCATCTTGTGGCTTTTTTTAATACGGTAGTTCAATCAACCATTTGGTTCCTTTGGAGGTTTCGGAACGACATGTCTTTCTCCCTTAAACGTCCCTCAAAGGATCTTATCCTCAATGATATCAAGCTCGCTTCATACAATTGGATTTCTTCTAGAGGTAGATCGATTAGGCTTAATTGGATTGAATGGTTTGATAATCCGTGTAATACCCGTTGTAACTGATCATTGTTCCTTTATCTTCTAGCTTCTTGCAAAGTTGCTTTTGTTTATATATACATATTGCTGTTAAAAAAAATCAAAAAAAATACATTTCTCATATCCCACCCTGTAGGAACGCATGTATATTGTGACCCATTATATACGGAGACACGATTCTTAACTAAAGAGTGTGATATATATTCTTTTGGTGTTGTGTTGTGTGAAGTAATGTGTGGGAGGTTGTGTATGGCCGACAATAAGCATCGGCCTTTAGTAGGATTGACTCGACAATCGTATAAAGGAAATACAATAATTCAAATTGTTTTAGAAACAATAAGGGATTAGATAGATCTACATTCCATGGATGTTTTTTCTAAAATTGCGTATCAATGTTTGAAGCTAGACCGTGATGAACGTCCATCAATTACGGAGATTGTAAGGGCGCTTGAAGCCGCACTTCAATGCCAAGTACGCTAATCTTCACTCATAATTGAGCTAAAACTTATATAGAAATAAAACTTGTATACTCCGTATTAATTTTCATTGCTTACAATTATTGGAGGTAAAACTATATTGTTTCAGGTCGAATTGACAATGCATCAATGTGTACACTGGAAAGCTGACACGGAAGAGTGACGTGTATGCATTTGGGGTATTATTTGAGCTTCTATGTAGGAAGCGAGCTGTGGATACCATTCTTGATGAAAAGCAATCTGTTTTAGCAATCCAGGTTATTGAATGTATCAAAAAGGGGAAATTAGAGCAGATTCTAGACTCTGATATTTGAGATCAAATAGCCACCCAAAGTTTAAAGGAGTTTGTTCGAACTGCAGAGGCATGTTTGCATGGAGATCCAGAGCAACGCCCTACCATGGCTGAGGTTTTGGTCAGTCTGGAGTCTGTGCTGACTTTACAAGAGAAATTCAATAATTCATTGCAACCAACATCAAAACCAGCACGCAGAAAAATATTTGATAGAATTTTTGGTGGAAAGGTAAGAAATTTTCCATGATGTAATTATTCTATGACTCACAATAACCAGATGTGGTTTTTTCTTTCGGTACTACAAAGGAAATGTTACGTAAAAACGAAATACATTTCAGATTGTTGTTGATTAGTATTTGGTATGAATGTGTGGTTGTCCTGTCTTCTAGTGTTTCTTGGTGTTTTTGTATATTTTAGTTTATCGCTTATTCTAATATAAGATTTATGTATATCTGAGAAAGGTTAATGTAAAACTGCAACATAAGTTTGCTACAAGCTGGACCAGGAGAATGTAAAACTACAACATGAAAGAATGTAATTTTCCATATGATATAGATGTCATTTTGTATAAATTTGTAATCTATATGACGAGAAAGAGGTTAGGAGTACTGGGTAAAGGAGAAGAGAGTGAAACGTGTTCATCAAACAAGTATATAATTGTTCAACATTTCAAAAAGTACAGTTTTGGAACTAACTCGTGATACCGATCAGATTAACCAACGGTAGCCTAGCTTATATCCATTAACAACGACCGTGAAGCACACGGATGTAAGTAAACCTGAATGGAATGCAGAGTTCACTCAATATTCTAAATATCCTGATCGTTAAGGACTACAAATTACAAAAGATTTAGTAGCACACTAAAAGAGTCAATCTGTTTGAGTTTTTGGTAAAACTTCTATAAAAGTGGGTAAACCTAAAAGATTATCCTTTTGGGTTATGCTGAAACTTTTTACCAACAAAATGTGTTACAAGTATGTCAAAGTATCTTCTGCAAATCATCATCAGTAGGTTATTAAGCAACTTTCAATTACTTTTTAAGTTTAAACTTATTACAGTACAAACTATGATATTTGGTTTCCAAGACATAAATTTTGTACAAAATGAAATATACAGTTTTAGTTTCTCATTCATCTTGATCATTATCGAAATAACTGTAAATAAGTTATTAACTGCTTTTTGTAACCGCCGGGTTTGGCCTGCGGGTTTGTCCAGTGGGTTGTGATTACCCGGATTGGGTTTCGGCCCAATATTCTCCTCCGTAATCACAAATGCTGTGTCTTCAATGTCTTCATTTTCGTTTGATCTTCTGAGCCACTTTTGAAATAATTGTGCTCCAAAAGCGTGTCTTGAGTTTAGGCTTTCTTCCGTTATTTTCTTTGATAAGTTGATCTTCCATACTTGGTTTAGCATAGTCTTTCATCAGGTCCTCCTTCATCTTACTCTAATATAGATAACTCCACACTTGATCTTCATGATCATAGTCTTTAGCAAACCAAATACTTTTATTTGTTGGGTTATCCCTTGCTAGATTTTCTTTAAGTCTTGTTGAAGCTTGTGGATGTCATTAGCAATGTTGGTTCTAGATCTTCTTCCACAAGGTTTGATGCTTCTCGTCTTTGTTGTCTTTGATCTCTTTTACGGCAATGTGAGGCATAATGTCCATATTCATTGCAATTATAACATTTTACTTTGCTGAAATCTCTATGCTTTCTCATTTCTTCATTGTAATCTTGTGAGAAACTTTCTTCTTTTCCATGTTGTCTATTATCGTCACGATTTCGGCTATGTGGTGGAATGTATCTTCCTCCTCCTTGATCATCATAGTGATGTCTTTGACCGTTATCGTTGTGTAGTTTGCCCCTTTCAATATAGGGCATTGAAAATGGGTTGTTGACCCAATTTCGTTTATCTTAGAAGTATTATCTTTTCCAGACATTTTTAAAAGTTTGATTGTTTGAATCTGATATAATATTCTTATAAAACCTTTGAAAACTTTGTTAATTCTTTAAAAAACTTAATAATGTAAATCTTAAAATTTTATAAAGCCTTAAATCTTAGAACTTTTAATCTTTTTAAAAAAACCTTAATCCTTTATATATTACTTATCATAAACCAAATAAGTAAAATCTTTAAAAAACTTTTATATTACTTATCATAAACCAAATAAGTAAAATCTTTAAAAAAACTTTCTTATCATAAACCAAATAAGATGTCTTAAAATTTTCTTATCATAATCCAAATAAGAAGTTTTGAAAAAAAAACCATAAAATTCTTTAGAAGCTTATATATTACCATATCATAATCAAATAATAAAAAAATCATAAAAAAACAATTCTTAACAAAAACCAAATAATAGAAGTTTGAAATTTTTTAAAAATCGAATACTAAGTTAATTACTCCTAAAAATTATTCTTCCATATAGTAGGCCGTGTAATTTGTTTAGACAACTATATTCTATCTTTGTGTTTTTTATGGCCAAAGTTACTAATCCTAAAAAGTTTAAAGGTAACTTATGAAGAAGCCTAAACCTAAAAATCTATATAATAAAAATTCTGATTATATAGAAATAATGAAAAGTGGAGGGGTGGTTTTTGTAAAACCTCTTAGGGTTAATATAACCCTTGTGTGTGTGTCCCCTTTTTGTTTATTTGTCCGCCCCTTTTTCTTTGTGTGGAGTTCGTCTCCTTTGGGGTTCGTCTCCTTGGGGTTCGTCTCTCTTCTCTGTGGTGTTTAACCACGATCGGGATGGCGATTATTAATCGCTCTTCTCCTTCTTCTTCTTGTGTTCGTAACCACGGGCTCCCTGATTTGTTCGTGCGAAAACTAGGGTTTCGCAAATTGGGGATCTTGCTAAAAACCGCCGTTAATATGGGGTTTTTCTTGGTGATAACCTGAATCAACTTATGATTCCACTCGGTATTCGAATATCGATTCCTTTCAAAGAGGTATGTTAAGTCCTTCTTGATGTTTTGATTTATTCCGTTTTGTGATGACTTTCGTTATCCAAGTGCGTGTTTATAATTTTGTTTCGAATCAAAAAAAGAGTATAACCCTTTTGATTTTTTTCGGGCTTGATATTTTCGGAATTCTTGTTTGATAATTTTGCATGGATGAAACCCTTTTTTTGTAGTGATTTAAACACTCGGTAGCAATTTTAGGGTCCTTTTTTCGGATTTGTTTTAAACACAAAGATGATTTTTTTGATTTGTGTTTCCTTGATTTGCAAACTGTTTTCTGGAAAGATTTTGGTGCGGTTGTTCTTTGATTCGAAACTGGAACACAAAAATGGTATATGATGAATCCTGCTCTGATACCAATTGTTGGCCCATTTCTATGGATCTTTAATCATCAATATACCAGAAACAAGAAAAATCTGAATTTTCTATTAATCATTCATCATTGTCATCATACAGAAACGTTTACAAATCTGTTCCTATTTATATTACATGAAACAGTGTGTCTAAAAGTTGTGTCGGTTAGATTTAACCGTTGTAACCCTTCGAAAATAACTGTAAATAAGTTATTTAACTGTTTTTTGTAACCGCCGGGTTTGGCCTGCGGGTTTGTCTAGCGGGTTGTGATTACCCGGATTGGGTTTCGGCCCAATATTCTCCCCCGTAATCACAAACGCTGTGTCTTCAATGTCTTCATTTTCGTTTGATCTTTTGAGCCACTTTTGAAATAATAGTGCTCCAAAAGTGTGTCTTGACTTTAGGCTTTCTTCCTTTATTTTCTTCGACTTGTTGGTCTTCCATACTTAGTTTATCATAGTCTTGATCATGTCCTCCTTCATCTTCCTCTAATATAATTTCTCCAAACTTTGAGTCTTCATGATCATAGTCTTTAGCAAACCAAATACTTTTATTTGTTGGTGTATCCTTGCTAGATTTTCTTTGAGTCTTGTTGAAGCTTGTGGATGCCATTAACAATGTTGGTTCTAGATCTTCTTCCACAAGGTTCGATGCTTCTCGTCTTTGATCTCTTTTACGGCAATGTGAGGCATAATGTCCATATTCATTGCAATTATAACATTTTACTTTGCTGAAATCTCTAGGCTTTCTCATTTCTTCATTGTAATCTTGTGAGAAACTTTCTTCTTTTCCATGTTGTCTATTATCGTCACGATTTCGGCTATGTGGTGGAATGTATCTTCCTCCTCCTTGATCATCATAGTGATGTCTTCGACCGTTATTGTTGTGTAGTTTGCCCCTTTCAATATAGGGCATTGAAAATGAGTTGTTGACCCAAAATCGTTTATCTTAGAAGTATTATCTTTTCCAGGCATTTTTTTAAAAAAAAGTTTGATTATTTGAATCTGATATAATATTCTTATAAAACCTTTGAAACCTTTGTTAATTCTTTAAAAAACTTAATAATGTAAATCTTAAAATCTTTTAAACTTAAAAATTTTATAAAGCCTTAAACCTTAGAAGTTTTAATCTTTTTAAAAAAACTCTTAATCCTTTATATATTACTTATCATAAACCAAATAAGTAAAATCTTAAAAAAAAACTTTTATATTACTTATCATAAACCAAATAAGTAAAAATCTTTAAAAAAACTTTCTTATCGTAAACCAAATAAGATGTCTTAAAATTTTCTTATCATAATCCAAATAAGAAGTTTTGAAAACCTTAAAATTCTTAAAGCTTTATATATTACTTATCATAATCCAAATAAGTAAAAAAATCATAAAAAAAAATTCTTATCATAAACCAAATAAGAAGTTTTGAAATTTTTTAAAAATCGAATAACCTAAGGTTAATTACTCCTTAAAAATTATTCTTCCAATATAGTAGGCCGTGTAATTTTTAGACTACTATATTTCTATCTTTGGGTTTTAGGCAAAGTTACTAATCCTAATAGTTAAAGGGTAACTTATGAAAAAGCCTAAACCCTTTTGATGTTTGTTCCTTCTTGATGTTTTGATTTATGTCCGTTTTTGTGATGACTTTCGTTATCCAAGTGTGGTTTATAATTTTGTTTCGAATCTGAAAAAACTTGTGTGTGTCTCCTTTTTGTTTATTTGTCCGCCCTTTTTCTTTGTGTGGAGTTCGTCTCCTTTGGGGTTCGTTTCTCTTCTCTGTGGTGTTTAACCACGATCGGGATGGCGATTGTTAATTGCTCTTCTCCTTCTTATTTCTTGTGTTTCGTTAACCATGGGCTCCCTGATTTGTTCCGTCTGCGAATAACTAGGGTTTCGCATATTCGAGGATCTTGCTTTAAAAACCGCCGTTAATATGGGGTTTTTTTCTTTGGATAACCGTGAATCAACTGATGATTCACTCGGATTCGAATATCGATTCTTCAAAGAGGTATGTTTGTTCCTTCTTGATGTTTTGATTTATGTCCGTTTTTGTGATGACTTTCGTTATCCAAGTGTGGTTTATAATTTTGTTTCGAATCTGAAAAAAAGTGCATAACCCTTTTGATTTTTCGGGCTTATAATTTTCGGATTATTGTTTTGATAAGTTTGCAGGGATGAAACCCTTTTGTTGCTAGTGTTTATACACTCGGTAGCAATTGTTGGGGTGATGATTTTTTGATTTGTGTTTCCTTGATTTGCAAACTGTTTTCTGGAAAGATTTTGGTGCGGTTGTTCTTTGATTCGAAACTGGAACACAAAAATGGTATATGATGAATCCTGCTCTGATACCAATTGTTGGCCCATTTCTATGGATCTTTAATCATCAATATACCAGAAACAAGAAAAATCTGAATTTTCTATTAATCATTCATCATTGTCATCATACAGAAACGTTTACAAATATGTTCCTATTTATATTACATGAAACAGTGTGTCTAAAAGTTGTGTCGGTTTAGATTTATCGTTTGTAAACCCTTCGAAATTAACTGTAAAATAAGTTATTTAACTATTTTTTGTAACCGCCGGGTTTGTCCTGCGGGTTGTGATTACCCGAATTGGGTTTCGGCCCAATAATGCTGAAACTTTTTACCAACAAAATGTGTTACAAGTATGTCAAAGTATCTTCTGCAAATCATCATCGTAGGTTATTATGACTAAACTTTCAATTAGTTTTTAAGTTTAAACTTATTACAGTACAAAATATGTATATTTGGTTTCCAAGACATAAAATTTTGTACAAAACGAAATATACAGTTTTAGTTTCTCATTCATCTTGATCATTATCAATTGTTGATTTATTAGACATTTTAACCAGATTAAATATACCATAAACGACAAGGTAAAAGACTGTATTAAGAAACACCACAAACAGAGGTAGGTTATCACTAATTATATTTAAAACTATCAAAACTTATTTAAATTTGGGATCGATAGATGGCTGAGTCTTGAGGGCTGATCATTTGTCAACGTCCTTAGCATAATGATTAAAAGATTACTCCGTCTCATAGTTATAGTCCACGTTTTTTTGTTGTCTCAAATTAATTGTACAATTCTAAAAATAGATAAGGAATTTAGATTAAGTTTACCATATCACATTAAGTTGATGTTATTATTACAAATTTTAAAGAAGTTATAAACTAATTTGTTAAGAGTAAAACTATTATTGTGTAAAAAGTAAGAGAGAAAAAACAATAATAATCCTTAAAAACTATGTTGGTTTTTTTTTTGCTGAGTTGACAACATTATGAGACGGATTGGCAGTAGCATTCGTGATTCAGCCTTGCAAGCTGTAGTTAAATGGAGCCCTTACTCCAAATATGCTTCTAAAAAGCTCGCACTACAGATGCTATAACTGAATTATTGAGTGAAACAATTATTGCGGAACTAAATATGTACACCCTCCATCTTAAAATAAAGTTTTTTTTTCTTAACTTTAACCTTAAATAAATTTTTTTTTTGTTATATAAGACTTGATGAAAATTATACCAATGAAAATATATTTAAACTCATCTCATTCATATATTTTGTATCAAGTATTTTATAACGCATAAAAAACTAGTTAAATTAAAAGTTAAACTGAACATTTATTTTGGGAAGAAGACATTAACAACTATCAAATTTGGAAAAAACAAAACAAATTTGAAAGAAAGACCATATATAAACCAAAACTATGAACCAAATCACTCCTCGCAAGCGAGGTAAGTTTATAAAAAAAGTGCAAATCAAGCCGTCCAATGAGGTATCATATTTAAAATTAGTAAATAAAAATAGAAGTTTTTGTCTAGTGCGAAAGGCAGTTGGGCTAATTTCATTTTAAATAACCGAATATTTTATATTTTCTAATACACTGGGTTTGATTAGTGGTCCCGGTGACAAATAAAGTCTCCCACTGGCAATTGGTTTCACCATTAAAACAATTTGAAAACCAAAAAATACCACTTAGAAGATATAAATTCAGCAACAAACATGAAACAATTTGAACACCTAAAAATACCACTAGAAGATATAAATTCAGCGACAAACAACTTCGCGGATGAAAACTGCATCGGGAGAGGAGGATTCGGGAAAGTGTACAAGGGAGAAATTTTCCATACAGAAAGAAAGATGCTAGTCGCTTTGAAGCGTTTAGATCGTGCATTTGGGCAAGGGGATCCCGAGTTTTGGAAGGAGATTATGATGCTTTCTGTTTACAAACATGAAAATATTGTCTCTCTATTGGGGTATTGTGCTGATTGCGGCGAGAAGGTCCTCATATATGAGTATCTAACTAAGAAAAGTCTAGACCGGTATCTCAAGAGCAGTGACCTAACATGGGTTCGACGCCTTAAGATATGTATTGGGGCGGCTC